>CAUZXS010002994.1:12500-144198 GCA_963585895.1 Sepioteuthis lessoniana | reverse complement strand
CAGGGATGGAGTTGTTGACTGGTTCATTGTCCTGATTTGAAGAGTGCTGGCGTCTTCCGATGGAATCTTTACCTGAACTCCCTTAAAACCTGAAGATAGTAACCCTATCCCTTTGGCCAATCAATTCTGGTCTATTGACTTTCTTACTCCTCCCACACCTCTCATCATCCCCGAAAGAGCCCCTGCGTTCTGGAATATCTTTTGCCCCTCAAGAACCCAGCTGTGACAATCAGGGGTTAGTATGGTGTATTCCAATTGATGCTGTAGCTGTTCATTTGAACCTGAAATCATAAAAATTGGTCCGACATGTCATAAGTTGTATAGCAATAACATACTGAATGTTCAAGAGTGAACGATAATTTTCAATGCCCGTACGAAAAAATTCTTGAGACTTATCGTGTGCCCCTCGTGTGTGTGTGTGTATATATATATATATATATATATAATGTGTATATATAAATTCACGGATCTATATATATAAGTATGCGTGTATATATATATATATATATATATACATATAAATATAAATGTGCTTATGTATATATATCCTTATGGAATACATCATATACCTTCAATACGCTAACCCCACGCTAGTGTTGATAAGCAACCAGCTATTGGCCAGAGAACTTTACTTAGCAACAAAAAGAACCCCCAAAATGATATATATATATATATATATATATATATACACACAGAGAGAGAGAGGAAGAGAGTGATGTAGAATACCTACAAGGGCCAGAAACTACCTACCAAGGTTTAATCTAACGGATATTCAGGATAATTCTAATTGCGGTGTTGGCTGATTATTTTTAAGCAGTACGTATGCTTCTAGTTCTTCCTTTTTTAAATTTATTTTTTCCCCTAAGATATCAGTTTGTGAAATTTTTTTACTTTCCCAATTCCATCATTGCATATTTTTTCATGCCATCAAAGTTATAGAAATAAGTATTGAAAAATATATATATATATATATGGATACAGTGACGTTAGTTTAAACCCTGGAGAAGGCTGTTTGCAGCATTCCTTATAGCACTAGGCAAAATGTAAATCCAGTTGTTCTTCCTACCACTATAAGTAAATGATCAAGTTCACTTGTTCCTTTAGCTTTGGTATGGCAACCAATCTGGGAGAAGGAAAACTCAGAATTTAAACCAGTTAAATTCTGCTTAAGTATTGACTGTGTTTATTTTGCATGTGTGGAGGGGTTGTTATCTTCATGTATGTATTTAGCGAATCCCTCCCCCATGAGCACAATGTGACAATCAGTTTTTTTGTGTAGAGTAAAAATGATTTGAATTTCGAACTGTTCTTTCATCTGGACTGTTTGCTATAACATGGCAAGAGAACCCACTCTGCCCTTCTATTTAATCCTCGCCAGTGAAGAAGAGGTTTGAACAAATGGATTCATGCCTTTCCCAATGATATAAGTGTGTCATTTCTTACAATGATAACCATTATTCTAAGTGTGCCTCACTTTTTAAGAGCAGGGAATAGAAAATAATTGTGTGTTATGTCACACACACAAGCAGTGAGTGTAATCTACTATCTTTAGTTATGTTTGACACAAGGCCAGCAGTATAATGCCCCCAGAGAGAATTGAACTCAGAATAGTCTGCCAGCCTAACTTGCTAATCACTACAACATGGAAATCTATTTATCTAAGCCTAGCTTAGTTTGGGACAAAGCCAGAAGTATTGGGCACCCATTGAGAATCGAACTCACCAACAACAGATTACCAGCCTAGATCATTAACTGTTATACCATGAGAGCTGCTCCATACCCATACAGTGGTTGGTGGATTCCAGGATTCAATATAGGACGTCTATAGTTCAGAGTATATTAAGGGTAAGGATATTAGCAATGTCAAGCTCCTCTCTAGGAAACACAAGATTGGTGGTACTACGATGGTTAGGGCACTAGAGAAAAATCCTTGACCCAGCTACAAACACACACAAATACATATATTTACGTGTGTTTGTGTGTGTGGGTTCAGAAACATTCATGATAACGACTTAACAATACATGACAGATGTTTTTCATTTTTTAACTGTCATTAATTTTTATATCCAGTTCAGTTTTAAAAATGATATGAGATCTGATATGAAACATTTCATATAAAACACCCAAGTCTCAACCCTTTTTTCCGTGGAAAGTCTAGATAAAAGCCATGAGTGCAGAGATGTCTTATTGATATTAACTACAATAAATTAACAACAACAACTTGGTACCCACTATATTTTTTTATCTTGTAATTCAACTTAAAAAAAAATAATTTAAAAAGAAAAGAAGAGGTTGGGGCTCAAGAGTATATTTTTATCACTTTACGAGTCATGAAAAGCTTAAAATGTTACAAAACTGAAGAGAGAAAGAGAAAGAAATGTTAAAAGGTAATGATTCAGAATGATATATTTCACTTTGGATGCTTGCTATCGTCTCAATTTACTTGGTGTTAGAGTTTTTGCAAAGTCTGTTAAATATTTTAGTTACTGGTTTTGGATTTCATTTAGAAATGAATTATGGGTTTGAATGTGTGTGGGGAGTCAGGCAAGCATCTAATTTTCTTTTTTTCCTTTTTACTACAAATGTTTGAATAACCATCACCTTCAATTTTCCAAGGTCTCCATGACTATTCAAAAGTTATGATTAGTCATGTAGATAGGAACTTTAAAAGAGTGAATATTTAACTTGGACACAGGGCCAAGGTAGACATGTCTTACATGTCAGAGTGAGTATGTTTGGTTTGGTTTTATGGCATATCAACCTTTGTAGGTTATTTAATGCCAAATCCATTTTTATGTAAATAATCAGTTCTATTTCAAACATGAGTACACAGTTTGTCAAAAACATTTCTATTTCAAACTATTTAGTTTATTCAAGCAGTTATATATAATAATTCAGTTTAGTGTAAGTACAGTTTCAATGTCAAAAACAGTTCAATTTCAAATAATTCAGTTTAGCATAAGAACCCAGTTTAAATGGAAGTACAGTTTAATTGTGAAAAACATTTCTATTTCAAGCTATTCTGTTTAGTCAAGCAGTTCTATTTCAGCTAATTTAGTATAGTATAAGTACATATTTTCTTTACACACAGTTAAATGTCAAAACAGTTCCATGTTACACAATTCAGTTTAGTGTAAATACAGTTTCAATGTCAAAAAACAGTTCTATTTCAAATAATTCAGTTTAGCATAAGCATGCAGTTTAAATGTAAGTGCGGTTTAATTGTCAAAAACATTTCTATTTCAAGCTATTTAGTTTAATTAAACAATTCAGTTTAGCATAAGTATGCAATTAGTTCTATTTAACCCATAGATAGGGCCCCTATCAGGTGCTACCACGCCGGGCCAGAGTGGACCTGGGAGCAATGGCAATGAAGGGGTGCTCCGTATTCCCCAAGGCCCCAGCATTACTGGGATCTCACCATCAGACTGTTTAGTGTCATATACCAGGATACTCATTGGGTGGGGGTCTTACCCCTCTGCAGAGGTGCAGTGAATATGTATTTACCCAACCCCTCCAACACAAACAAGATGTGAGACAAGGTCGATTTTTAAGTGGAGTAAAGTTTATTAGAATTCAGTTTTCTTTCTTTTAGACTGGTTGCCTAGTCAAAGTTTAAATATCCAGTTTGCTTTAGCCAGTGTTCAAGTGCAGCTAAATATAAGGGTTATTAATGATAATTTTCAAGGCAAATCCCCTTCCTCACTGTGAAAAACAATCTTTTACTACTCTGCTATTTACCCATGTACGATTATTTGCTAAGATAAGCTTGGTAAATATCTAAGAATAGAAACTATTTCCAACATTACAAATGCTGATTTTCAAAGCAGGTAAGCCATTTAAGACTTGGGTGATTGATGCAACATACTCTTACTATTCCCCATTTAACCTTGTATTCTATGGATCAAAATTTAAAAAAAGGAAGGATCTTCATTGTGGCCGAGACAGTTATATCTTTTCCGTCAGCATTAGTCATTGAGCCAAAGTGCAAACTCCATTCTGAATGCTGATTTTCAAGGCAAGTTCCCTTCTTCATAGTGCAAAAATCCTCTTTATCATAAACTTAGAAACTAGGTACACTAATTCAGATAGGACACTTGTCTTAGATCCAGTTAGTCTTAAAGTCCATGATCAGTGAAGCAAGTTAAATCCTCATGGAGCAGCTTTATGAAAGACACATCACTTTGGAGCAAGAGTTAGCAACTTGTAGTAAGTGGTAAAGTTGGCGATCGTAGTCGAGGGCAACCAGAAGGCTCCCTTTTCAATAGCTACTACACCGAAGTGTAGGGGAGGGTGTGACACCTTTTCCTGGATTGCTCCACTTTATCTTTGATACGTACCTTATATCGCTGAGTGTTAAGCAAGGAAGTATCAAGTTCCATTTTTAAAGTCTTTGGTATGTTGCGATCTGGGATTGAACACAGGTCTCCCGGACCATTGGCGAACACTCTACCCACTAGACCAATGAGAATTGAAATTAGTATTAAATGTCTTACACTTGTACAGAATTTTGGCTAAACCTTCTCCCAAAAAACAAAAACAAATAATAAGCCAAGAGTATACAAGTTTGTTATGCACATATTTATCTCTCTCCTTACACATAATTAGATTCATATCTTTCCCAAGGGTATTAGCACTATGTGAAATACAGTCTCATCCAAGATTTGAACTTTGGTCATCATGTTTATTTTCTTAGACAATAACCATTACAATATGAACACCTCCATATAAGTTTGTTATATAAGTATTTATGGAGGTGCCCGTGGTGTAATGGTTATCATCGCAGGAAATAGACACGGTGACATGAGTTCAAATCCTCGATGAGACTGATTGCATTTCACATAGCACTAATACCCTTGGCAAAGGTATGAATCCAATTATACTCTCTCCAGCTATGGGTAAATAATAGGGCAGACTAGGTTCTTCAGCCTTGGTGAGGCAACTAGTCTAAGAGAAGGAAAACCCTGAATTCAAACCTGTTAAACTCCGCTTAAAAAAAATTGACCTTGTGTCCTATCCAGCCCGAGCAGAGGGGTTGGTAAATATGATATGAGTATTTACCCAGCTCCTTCGTCATGGGCCCAATGAGACACAAGATCAATTTTCAATATATACACGCACACATATATATATATATAAAATGACTCCCACTTCTTTACAGAAGAAGGCCATTTCCTCAATCTTGCAAAAAGGACCCATAGGAGCATATGTGACTCCTTTAGTCAACGTCACACTTGACAGCCTTACCATAAATAAGACAAGCAAAAAAACCTGCCTTTGGTGTTGACATTAACCTTGTATACTTTTTTTATGGCTTCTCAGATCTGCTGCATAGCCATACAGAATTGACATGAATTATCATTAGGTTACTATGGAAGGACATTAGGTTACTAAGGAAAGACATGTAAAATCAGCTTGTGATTGTTTGTGGTATTAAGATCTAATGACTTGTGAGTCTGGGTTCGGAACAACAGTCCTTACTGCAGATGTTGCAAATATGTTCAGGTTGAAAAAAAAGTCCAAAACTAAAAGTCAAGACCTATTTCCAAACTGCTTATTTCAGCTTTAGATTCTCCATACTTCAAATACTTTACAGCCATCATAAACCACTTTTTTTTCCAAACTGAGTGATTATCAGTCATCTGCTCTCAGCCTTTAACATTAACTAAGTGGTCAAAAGTTGTTTTTGATGACATCCTGAAAACATTTCTAAACTTTGTTTTAAACATTTACCATTTAACTCTTTGTAAAACAACTGTTTAGGTTACCTGACATCTGTAGCAGAAAGAACCTTGTATTTTTTGTTTGGCGCGTAATTTAATTTGATCGTTAGAGTCACCGAACATTTTCACCTACTCAGGATGACCTGTCCTATTCAGCCCGAACCATATTTCCTAGCAGCACCAAAAATTGAAGAAAGCCCACGAAACTCTCTCTCCCTCAGAAATCCTCAATGGGAACGGACATCTTATTGTCTGCTCCTGAATAGCAATAGCAGCATCATACACTATGAGGAGAGCCATCTAGTTTATGGACCCCTTGGGTTTATTCTTCTAGACCAAGGGATCCTAGTTAAAAACAAATTAGATGATACACTCTAACAACTTCCTACCTTTTTTCCTTCCTACGAGACTCACAACATACCTGCGTAAACCCCTTACTTCATGCTGCCATTAAAACCTTTATTTAAAACCTAACGATATCTTCGTTTTTCTCCACCACCTTTATTTTCCATCAACATTTAGCGAGGGGATAACAACCAACATAATACCAACTCTACCAACGAAATACCAACACAACCAACGTAATACCAACATAACCAACGCAAAACTAACTTAAACCATAAACCAAAAACCTAATTATAATACTGTCATCCCCATCGCTATACATTCTTCATCTTGTTAAGGCATTCAAGCTCAATGTATCTCATTACATATGAAGAGTATTTCGGTGTATTAACTCACGGAAGAACAATAGAGACTGCAATTTGATGTTTAGGATCCCTCTAAGACAAACTTGATAGAATCTTTCAAAGGTTTTTGATGTGACAATATTAGGTAGATCAAATTTTAGTAGAGTCTAAAAAAGGCAAATAAAGCACATGATTCATCGACACTACGTTTTTGACGGTAATGCCTCTGTCAGACCGCAGGCTTCTCTTCATTGTTTGATATTTTAATTTTATTTTTGCATTATAATAAATTTGTTCTGTCGATGATATTCCAATAGTAAAATATGGATTTCTCGTTATGGATTTCTTTTTTTCATATATTAAGATATAGAAGGAAGTTGCTTACCAAGTAACAGAAACTCATCAAATAGTGAGCGGATAGAAAATGCTCCTTTAGCCACTCTCATTTCCACTGAGCAGTTTTAACTCCATACTTGTTTGGGGGTCATCAGGAGAGAATGTGCACCGTTATGGGGCCTTCCGCTCATTATAATAAATTTGTTCTGTCGATGATATTCCAATAGTAAAATAAGCTATTCTGTTCCTCGGTATGGATTCCTTTTTTTCATATATTAAGATATACAATAAACAGAGGAAAATTAAGAATGGAATTTTTTATACAATACAAATTAATACACATCTAAAGAATGTTTTCTTTTTATTTCTATTTATTTAGTGATTTTATCAAATCAATTTATTATTTTTTAAATGTTAATGGATATTTGGTATTTAAAATTTTTAAATTCATTTTCTCAATGTTTTTTTTTTTTTTTTTTTACATTTATGACCACAAATTTTAATGATAAATATCTCCAGTACTACATAATAAAAAAATAGTTTTAACATTAGATTTCTTTTCAATTATTTTTTCTTTTGATTTAATAAAAATTTCTTAAACAAATGATTAAATATTTTTTGGGGGTTTATGGCATTCTAAGAATATTCCAACAAAGAAGATGAGGAAAGAACCAAGACAAATCCTGCCAGTTTCAAAAATTGCTGACTTTTTGGTAATTCCAGTTTTCTGGAAGCCAGATAAATGGTCTGCTATCTGAATTGGTTTAAAGCTTTACCAAGATTCATAAATCCTGAAATTGTCAAAGATTTGACATTCTTAATCTAAATTCTTTTCAGAATATGAAACTATTATATCTGTTTTCCTTTTGCGTATATCAGAACAATCATGGCCGATCGATTCTTGTATATAATTGTGTTTTCTGGTCACACCAAGTTAAAACCTTTGCTATACTATAATTGATTTTCCACAAGTATGGCTTTGGCATTAAATAACCTACAAAGGTTGCTATACCATTAAATAAAGAAACCAAAACTTGTCATAAGGAATCCCTACTTGCTTTATAACATTCCATTCATAAACAACTTGCATCTCCCAACCCCTCGATTACAAGTGGACACAGCGATACGAGTTCAAATCCTGGACGAGACTGATTGCATTTCACATAGCACTAATACCCTTGGCAAAGGTATGAATCCAATTATTCTCCCTCCAGCTATGGGTAAATAGTAGGACAGACTGAATTCTTCAGCCTTGGTGAGGCAACTAGTCTAGGAGAAGGAAAACTCTGAATTCAAACCTGTTAAACTCCGCTTAAAAACTGACCTTGTGTCATATCTTACCTGAGCGGAGGGGTTGGTAAATATGATAACACAAGATCAATTTCTAAGTGGAATACAGCTAGTTTGAATTCAGACTTTTTATTCTCTCTATACTGGTTGGCTAACCAAGTTTCAAGAATCCAGTCTGTTTAATTATTTGCCCATAGTTAGAAGGAAGAAAAGATGGATTCATGCCTTTCTCAAGGGTTTAAGCACAAAGTGATATGTAAACAGCCTTGTTTAGGATTTGAACTTGGATCACTGATTCCATTTTCTGTAATGCCCTATCATAATACTAAGTACCCTCATTTATTCAATGTAGTAATAGCTGCTGTGATATACCCCTTCGGCCACCCTGTACTTATCAACTTCTTTAAACCAATACTATTCCTGGCCAGTGATCCATCTAGTGGGTCTGCTGGGGTATTTCACATTTCTTTAAGGCCACAAAAGAAATACAACCAAGAGAATGGGAGAAGAAGAACAAACGAACAATATGGACTTGTGTTAGCTACAAGCGTAAGAAAGGGGGTTTGGGTGTGACGATTTTGTGCAGCTTTTCGTGCATTTGTAGACTAACGCTGGCTTATATTTTGCATGAAACTTCTACAAAAAGGCACCAACAATACTGACATCTTCTCGCATCGGTTAACTGGCCTCTGTTTAGCTCATCAGGTCTTAGCAGTCGCCTTTCTGACTTCTGCTGACTATCATTCTCCGGACAGCCAACTCAAAGCTGACCACTCTCCTCTGCCCTCTGTTGTCGACTGCCTCTCTGTGTCTTCCTTCACCAACTGGCCCCTGTCTTCTCTCGGACCTTTCTTTCCTCCTCCACTTCCGGTCTCATCGGGGATCTTGAGTTCAAGCCCTTTGTTTGGGTTTCGTGCCAAAACAAAGAGATCGTGGTGGACCACCCACATAGTGTAACACTGCCACCCACCACTAGTGAACCTGATGCCAAGCTGTGTGATGAACAAGGGGTCAATTATGGGAACTCTTGAGATAGATACAAGAAATGGTAACACGTGAGTATTTTTGAAAAGGGTTGATCAGTCAGTCAATTAGTAACCAGCAGAGGACAAGGAACACCTTAAATATCAGAGCTTAGTAAACTGTCCCCCACTCTACTGAATGTGGGCTACCATTTTGTGAATCCTTCATTGACTCAAAAAATACCACTTTATCTCTCTATTTTTGAGATTGGTTCAGAGGGAGGTTAAAACAATTATAAAGTGAATGGTATTTTTTCTGTGACCATGTGTGTGGCTTTTTTGTTGAGACCTTGCAACACAATGGTTGGTGTTTTGGTTTTAAACAAAGATCAAGCTAGCATTTAAAACTTCATCCACATCCACTAAACATCTGTAATCCTTCATACACTCAGCACTCCACTTGTAGTGTTGCAGGGTCTCAGAAAAAGGACGAAGAGATGACAATGTATTCATAAAAAAGGAAAGAGTCAAACACATGGTCACAGAAGAAAATAACATTCACTCATCGGTGTTGTAACCTACCACTGAACAAGTCTCGAAACCCGAGGATATGGGAAGTTGTGTTTTTGAGTCGATAAAGAAATTGTTAAATCATGGTGGTGGGTGTTGTCACTAGCCCTGGAAAAATAAAATCATTCCTTGTCCTCTGCCAGGTACTGACGGACCTTTTTCAAAAATTCCAAATTCTCCTAATTCTGTGACCATGTCTCACTTTTACATTTTACTTCTGACCCAAATTTACTATTCAGGCATACAATGAAAAATTATGGAGGCACAGTTAGTGTAACGGTTATCATCAATAGAAATGGAATTGGTGATCCGAGTTGAAAACCTGAAAGAGGCTGTTTGTATTTTACTTCACACTGATGCTCTTGGGAAAGGCATGAATCCATCTGTTTTCCCTCAGCTGTGCATGAATAGTAAAGCAGATTGGGTTTTCAGCCTTGGTTAGGCAACAGGTCTAAGAGAAGGAAAAATTTGCTTAAAAAAACTGACCTTGTGTCATATCCTACCTCTAGTAAAGGGGCTGGGTTAATATATTCCTTTTTTTTTTTCTAAAAATGATTATAAAAATTTTAGTTCTTAACATTTCCTGAAAACACTTATTTGTGTCTTCTACATAAATTTTTTTATTTTCATGCAAAGACAGGGGCTACCATTTTTTTCTTCTTGACAGTCTTTAACTGTTTCCCCGCCCAGTGGTTTTTAAACTCTACTAAGATAAATCTTTATGAGTTTTTTGTGACATTTGCCAATCAGTAAATTCTTTATGTACAGATATGTTATTTATAGTCAAGAAAGATTAGAAAAAAAAAGTCACAACTGCTAGGGAAAATTTCATATGTTTATACATCATGAGTCCATATAAGCAGTATCTGACAAGGGAATTATCTGCTGCCAAATGGTTGAAACAAAAATCATTAACTTAATTTTTTTTAAATATAAAATCTGGGCTTCTTGCAGTAAATGAGATATTTGTATATTTTCTATTGATGTTTCATTAAAAGGTTTTATTTGCACATTTTTTCATTGGTTTATTTTATTTGCCCGTTCTTTAGTTTAAGATTGAGAATAAACTGACAGTATCTCCAGAAGAAGGGTAAGATCCCCCCCCCCAAAGGGGTGTTCTGGGTATGACACTAAACTGTATCTGATGGAGTGGTTACAGTTCTAGAGATCTGGGGAGTGTGGAGTCGGCTTCATTGTCATTACTCAGAGTGGTCATACCTGTTAGAATTCTATTGATAGATCAAATAGATTTATTTGAAAATTATTAGTATTGGATAGAAATACTTGAAACCACAATTATTCCTTTTTGTTTGTTATGCCTCCTTGGGTATCTCTCCTTTTTAGTATTTTCACATGTCAACCTTAGAAAATAAAATTTTAAAAAAGAATCTCTGAATGGAACATATAGACTATTATAATATCTATATACTGATCAAATTCTATTAAATAATTCACCAGATAGTTTTCAAAACTGTCCTCTTAAATTCTTTTTCTTATTTTTTTAAATCACCCAATTCAAAAATCCAATTGGTTAATAGTTTTCAAATCCGCCAAGACAGTAAATTTCTGGGGTAGAGTCTGTGGTGTAGTGGTATTTCTACGTTCATAAGTGATGTACTCCTATTGACCCTTTCACATGGCCGAGCAAAAGCAGGGCAACCAGCTTGAACCTACATACAGCAGCTTTGTGAGGATATGAGGTGTAGCCCTGAAGACCTGCCGAAAGCGATGAATGATAGGGAGAGGTGGCGAGAGAGGGTCAGGGATATCCGTGCTGATGGCACGACAAGATGATGACATTCATAATTCTACGGTTAAGTATTTAATAATATTTACTATTTTTTTAATAAATAGCATAGTTTTTCATTTTCACTAGTAAACAATAATGAGATATCATAACAAATACCTTGCAAAAATCCAAATATATGATATCAACATAATCTCCTTCCATCAACTGATAATTTATAATATCAATACTTTCAGAATATTAGATAATGTTGATTCACAATTCTGATTACAATCTATATCTTCCCCGATAAAATCTAATATGAGATTTTTAATCAATTTTTCAAAAACCTTACACAAAATACACGAGGGCAAACAAATTATAAAATAGAATTACCAGAAATGACCACTTGGAAGATGACCATGATGAGGGGAAGATGACCACTTGGAAGATGACCATGATGAGGGGAAGATGAAGATGTCAAGCAATCTGGGCCAAAATGAAGAACTAAGTAGAAGTGCATTGTAACCAGTGATGTGTAAAACGTTAGACAACCTAGCCTATAAGGGAATATATATATATATATATATATGTTTGTGTGTGTAGGGGTGCAGACAAATGATTGAATAAAACACTGATCTATTTTTATTTCTTTAAATTGAAGGAAAAGGTTTTTTGAAACACAGAAGTTATAAAGTCTTTTCTTGTAAGAAAAGATAATATTCGTAAAAGTGTGAATATTTTTGAGAGAGAAAATAAAGATTTATACCTGAAATATAACAGTTATCATTAGCTTAAATGTAAATGGTCATATTTTGTGTATAAAAAAATGTTTGTATAAGTGTAATTACCTGAGAGTGAAAATATATTTATGTGTTAAAAGAATATGCACCTGCAGCTTAGGCTGAAGTAACAGTATTAATAAATCTAAGTGTAAATATTAATATATTCCTTCAATTTAAGATAGTTAAGTGATAGTAAAATTTAAATGATTTCTTGAAAGAAAAGAATGTTAGATTTTCACTCAAGAGAAATAAACCAAAAGGTAGATGAGTAGATATAGAATAAATTCATATCTACAAAAGCCCGTGGTGTAATGGTTATCGTCGCAGGAATTGGACACGACGATACGAGTTCAAATCCTGGACGAGACTGATTGCATTTCACATAGCACTTGGGAAAGGTATGAATCCAGTTATTCTCCCTCCAGCTATGGGTAAATAGTAGGGCAGACTGGGTTCTTCAGCCTTGGTGAGGCAACTAGTCTAGGAGAAGGAAAACTCTGAATTCAAACCTGTTAAACTCCGCTTAAAAAAATTGACCTTGTGTCATATCCTGCCCAAGCGGAGGGGTTGGGTAAATATGATCTACAAAAGAAAATATTTATTTCTTTGTTCTTTATAAAATTGAGGTCGGTTTCGTTTGGTTTCTTTATTTAATGGCATATCAACCTTTGTAGGTTATTTAATGCCAAAACTATTCTCCTAGTAGAACAGCAGTGGTATTATTTAACCCATAGGTGGGAGAATAAGGGGGTTCGTACCTTTCCCAAAGGTATTTGCACGAAAGTAGGCATAATAGTGCAACTGGAGTACAAACTCGCTTACTATGATCCCGCAATCCGTCACTTTAACCATTACACTATCAGGTCAGCTTGAAATTAGATAAAAAAAGTTGTGATTTATCTATGATTTTAATTAGCTGAAAAATCTGTTTAAACATTCTTGAAGGGAAAAGATTTTTGAAATTATTTTGATCCTCCAAATTTTTTCTGGTGAGTCAAATATTGTTGCCTATGAAATATTGCAAAAAAATTTTTAAAATAAGTGAAAAATATACATACAAAAATTACAGTTTCTCGGGCCAATTTTTTGCACAAAAATTGACACTTTTTAAGTACAGAAATCAGTTGATTTCATACACACATACACACATATACTCATCCTGGCTTTTATAATATTTCTCCTTAGTTGAGCAGATCCATTTTAAACAGCTACAATATATTCCATCTTTAGTTAATATTTTCCACATATCATAATTTTTATGCTTTCTATTTTTCTTTTTGTCTTTCTTTTTCTTCCTTTTGACTCGAAATCTTTCTCGATAAACAAACATAACATAAATTCTATACAATATTCCTAATAAGTCAAATGACGTAATTTAAAACAACAAACGCTGATTCACTAATTAAATGGCCAACTTTTTCTTGTTATACAAATTTTCCCCTATGTTTTAGTATTTTGCATTTTTTAACATCCATCGTTGAATTAACATCACTAATATCACCCCTCATGGCCCTGATGATGGGTCAGTAGAACCGAAACATTATAGTATCAACTTTACTTCTCAATAAATCTCTCCTTCTACTTGGATTGCCTTGTTATCCATTTTTCTCTGCACACACACACACACATATATATATATATATATATATATATATATATATTACACATATGATTTGGAATAAAACCAGATGGAATGGAACACAGAAAATTAAATTGACACCAGAAACAATACAACAGTTTGCAAATTATTAGTCTTATATAATATTCGATACTACATAATAGCATATAAATTATTTGTATTAGATAGGAATACTTAATATCGTAGAGGTGTCTGTGAACATGGTCGTAGACAAAAAGCAATATGAAGGAGTGTCTTCATGTTGTAATGGTTAAAGCCAAGAACTGTGGGATTGTAGTAAGTGAGTTCAAACTCCAGTCTCGCTATTACGTTCACAAATACCCTCGGGAAAGGTATGAAGCCCCTAATCTTCCCAGTTATGGGTTAAATAGTACTATTACTGTTCTTTTTGAAGGATGGCTTTGGCATTAAATTACCTACAAAGGTTGATATATCACAAAAAAAAAACAACAAAAAAAAAAACCAGCCACAAAACATTAATATATAAAGTTGCAGCATTAAATAACCCATAAAGAGTTGATATGCCATTAAACAACTAAATATAAATAAATGAATTAAAATTCAGCTGCAAATAACCCATAAAGAGTTGACATGCCATTAAACAACATAAACAAATGAATTAAAATTCAGCTGCAAATAAACCATAAAAAGTTGGATATGTTGTTCAATAAACGAAATAAAATATCAGTTCTATTGTATATCTGCTGTGGCCTCTTAATTTTTTATTTCGCTGCTCTAACCACATAGATGAAGCTGTGAAATTTCTGAGGTTCAACATGTCCTCAACTCAATTCACTGGCCTGTAGCTGTCTCTAACAACATTTAATTAAATAAACAGAAAGACCTTTATGCCGCTAAAAACCTTCAGAATCAAGCCTTTTTTTTTTTTTTTATTAACAAGAAACACAGATTCTGTTTTGGAAGTCATTTGATAGTTGTTTTCCTCTTTTAACAAGTTGCTATGGTGACAGAACATTTAAACTCTAAACACGTTTTGTGGATGAACAGATGAAGCAGACACTCATTCTAAATTCCTCATTTTAATTAGTTTTCAGATTTTGTGAGGACTTCAAGGCCACTTACACAAATCCTTGTATCAGTTACATGCATAAAAAAAGTATTAGATACAATTCTATGAAAAACACAATTTCAAGGCCTCAAGTTCGGCATCACAACTCCAAGAACAAGGTCAGATAAGTCGTTTTTTCAGTGCTTTAAGTCACAGGGTCAAATCGCATTAACGATTCATCAAAATACATCTAATTCATTTATCCATATTTACTCCTACCTCCGCTTGGGCAGGATATGATACAAAGTCAATTTTTTAAGCGGAGTTTAACAGGTTTGAATTCAGAGTTTTCCTTCTCCTAGACTAGTTGCCTCACCAATGCTGAAGAACCCAGTCTGCCCTACTATTTACCCATAGCTGGAGGGAGAATAATTGGATTCATACCTTTCCTAAGGGTATTAGTGCTATGTGAAATGCAATCAGTCTTGTCGAGGATTTGAACTTGTGTCGCAGTGTCCATTTCCTACGACAATAACCATTACACCATGGGCACTTCTACATCTAATTCATTTATTAAACAATATATAGTTTGCATTGTGTGATGGTTAACAAGCTATGAGTTTGATTCTCACTGGAAGCCCCATATTTGTGACATGCTAAACTTGGTTAAGTTATGTAAATGAAATGCATGCACCAGCAATGGGCATTGTATAATGTTTAACAAGCTGCCAGTTTGATTCTCACTGGGTGGCTCATATTTCTGTCTTTTTGTCAAACTAGGCTAATATATTTCAAGTAATATGGATTGATAAAAAAACAAACAGATGATAAATAAGAAAATTTTTTTATTGATCAATTTTGGTTAAAGTTAAAAAAAGAAAAGTGTGTGTAGGGGGGGGACCATACTAGTAAATTAATTTTGTTTCTATAATGAAATTTGAAGAGTGCCAATATTTATCTTTCCTCAAATGTTGTAAGTGTGACACAAAGCTAGTTTAATAAGGGGCCCCACATAAATAGGCGACGACAAAAATGATTTGATTTTTGAGAGCAGAACACAAATGTTGGTTTACTTCAATCTTCCCTTTAGTGCAATGAGAACGTACTGTCAAAGGGTTGAAATGACTCGGATCAAGCTCACCTCATTATTTTTCCACTCAAAAACAAGAATTGAGTCGAGTGATGGTTTATTCGTTTAATGACATATCAACTCCTTATGGGTTATTCAATGCTGAAATCTGATTCATTTCTAAATATTTGACTAAAATTATATTTTCAAATGTTCCATTTCACTTTTTTATTTGAATATAATTATTTGTTTGAACAGTTATATCAAGTATTCCTATATAACACTAATAACTATATGGTTTCAAGTATTCCTATCTAATACTAATAATTATATGGTTTCAAGTATTCCTATCTAACACTAATAACTATATGGTTTCAAGTATTCCTATCTAACACTAATAACTATATGGTTTCAAGTATTCCTATCTAACACTAATAACTATATGGTTTCAAGTATTCCTATCTAACACTAATAACTATATGGTTTCAAGTATTCCTATCTAACACTAATAACTATATGGTTTCAAGTATTCCTATCTAATACTAATAACTATGTGGTTTCAAGTATTCCTATCTAACACTAATAACTATATGGTATCAAGTATTCCTAATACTAATGATTATATGGTTTCAAGGATTCTTATCTAATACTAATAATTATTTGGTTTCATGTATTCCTATAAAATACTAATAATTACATGGTTTCAATTATTACTTTTTAATACTAATGATTTTCAAAACAGATCAATTTGACCCATAGATGGAAGCCTAACAGGTATTACCACTTTGAGTAAGAGTGGACCTGAGAGTAATGGCAATGAAACGGTATTCCATGCTCTCCAGAGCTCCAAAACTGGAGCCTCATCATCATATGTACTTTAGCATTACATCCAGGAAAACCTTTCTGTGTGTGTTTTTACCCCTCTGCAGTGGATGCAGCTGGCATATTCTGACAGATATTATAATGTAATCAGAACATAATGAGGGAGATGGACAGATCATCAACAAAGTGTGCTGACTGCGTAGATTCTTTTGTCACTCTACCTCATGATCTGTCCCCATCAGGCATTGCACTAGGTAAGTTTGTGTGAAGAGTGATGCAGATCGAAGGTGTGATTTCAATTTGGGTCACTGTTGCTTTTGTTGGTAATTTTTCTAATCAATAGATGCCACCATTATAGATTTCTGATTAAACTGTTTCAAACTGGCACTGATCTATGAGACTTCTCCACACAGCATCAGGTGAAGTACACTTTTGACACTCTTTTTGATTCATCCACCCTGCTTCACATCCACCATGCTGCATCTCATGGTTTCATCATAACATTGGTAGACATGCGACCCTAATAAGTACTACAATCCTGGGTCAAATTAAACCTGGGAGTAATGGCAATAAAATGTACTTCACAAATGTCAGAGCTCCAGAACTGGAGTTTCACCACCAGATGCATTTTAGTGTCATACACAAGATATCTCCAAAAGTATGGATCTTAAAAATCACTGAAAATGTATGGTAATGGTAGACAAAAAAAATTTAAGTCCAATTCCACAAGGGAGAAAACTATCAAATTTTAAGATTAGTTAGTTGATTGATTTTAATGTGATGTCAACCAGTCTAGGGTTATTTTAGGCCTAGAGGTTAGGGAATCACATTCATTGTACTTTCATACTTACATTTTTTTGTGTAGTTGTTTAACATTTTTTTTTGCACACTAGCCACAATACTCTTTATGTAATTCAATAAATAATTATCTCCCTTTAAAAATTAGCATATCTGTTAGGGCTTGTTGAGTGTCATATGACAGTTCAGAAACCTTTTCTTGATCCCTATTTTTCTCTGTGCAGCAGAAATATTGTCTCTGACCCTGACAGAGAATAGTAAAACCACATGGCTCTATGACTGACATTTATCTGATAGATAGGCTGAGGTCAGTAGTATTGGTTGTAGTCAGACTGGAGCATGGCTAACACGTATGGAGCAGCATCTGGAAATAGCAGCACTAGTCGACTGCTGATCAACGCTTATACATACTCTATGTACCCATATTTGCATTGGTATGTGAATGAATATGCAAATATATAGATCCATACGCTGACGGTGTCATTTCACCAAAACGTCTCCACAAATAACATTCTTCCAGCCAAAATGCATCATCAAGTAGGCTTTTCTATCTGCTTGTTCATGGAACAACATCTGTACAATTTTATATGTTGGGAAACATTCATATATTCTTTCATTTTAGGGGGGGTGTCCTTGTGGTGTAATGGTTAAAGCAATGGACTGCGGAATTGTAGTAAGCGAGTTTGAACTCCAGGAGCGGTATTACGTTCACTTTCGGACAAATACCTTTATCCTCCCAGCTAGGGGTTAAATAGTACCACTACTGTTCTTCTAAAAGTTGGTTAGTTGGTTGTTTGGGTTTTATTGCATATCAACCCTAGTAGGTTATTTAATGCCAAATCCATTTTTATACAAATAATCAGTTCTATTACAAACAATTCAGTTTAGCATAAGTATGCACTTTAATTGTCAAAAACCTTTCTATTTCAAGCTATTCAGTTAAGTCAAACAGTTCTAATTCAAACAATTCAGTTTAGCATAAGTACACAGATCAGTTCTATTTAACCCATAGATAGGGCCCTATCAGTTGCTACCACTCCAAACCAGAATGAATCTGGGAGCAATGCCATAGAAGGGGTATTCTGCATTCCTCAACGTTCCAGCATCACTGGAACCTCAGATTGTTTAGTGTCGTATCCAGGACACTCATTGGAGGGGAGGTCCTTACCCCTCTGCAGAGGTGCAGTTGTATTCAACAGCCCCAGCCAACTGGGCAATGTCCTTCTAGAAGGATGGCTTTGGCATTAAATAACCTACAAAGGTTGATATGCCATTAAACAAAAGAAACCAAACCAAACCTTTCCTTTTAATACTGTTGGGATGTCATATTGTATATATCGAATGTTCCAGTATGATTTAAATGACACATCAACCCATCTAGAGCTATTTTATGCCAATAGGTTAGAGAATCACTTTCACTGGATATTTATAATTACACTTTTTGTGTAATTGTATCTTATGAGTTTTTCACATAGTTATATATCAAATATTCCTGTCAAATACAAATAACTTGCACATGGTTGTATGGTTTCAAGTATTCCTATCTAATTGTTATAATTATCTGGTTTCAAGTAATTAGCTCTATTTAATAAGAGTCATTTGTTTGTACACAGTTATATGGTTTCAAGTATTCTCATGTAATACTAATAATTTTTAAAGTAGACCTGGGAGTGTTAAAATGCAACCCAGAAAATTTTAATTGGACAGGTTGAAGCCTGCCATTTTGGATACTAGATGGCTTAGCATGAATATCCCTAGTAATACCAGATTAAGCTGTCATATTAGATGGCCAAAAATTTATTCTTGTCTTTTTTCAGGCCTGGATTTATGGCAATAGAACTAATAGCAATGAAAAGATACAAGATACTCTTCAGATCTCAGTAATGTTTTTTTTATTATACCCAGAACAGATACTATACTCTATTCAGAGCTCAAAAGATAGGGTTTTAGATTATCCAATGATTGGAATTGATGAATGTCATTTCCAACACTGAATAAAGACTGAACCTGAGAATTCGTGGTTTCTAGCTTTAAACAATTGGAAGTAAATAATAGAAACGACTCTGAAAGTATGAAGAAAATAGAAAAATAAATTAATCCAAAAATGATGAATTCATTTCAAAGGAAAGTCAACACTTATTTCACCATCTTAAAGTCCTGATGAAGGTTTACAAAACCAAAACGTTTTAACGTAGATTTTTCTTTATAATAAATTCATCACTTTTGATTACATTGTTTTTCGATTTTCTTTACTCTTAATATTGAGATTTTTTCACAGAATTCCTACAGATCAACACAGAAAAAAAGAATCCTAGTTTTTGGGTTAAGAGATTTAACTGAATGATAAGTGGATTTATTCCAAAAGCAAATTCTGTGGCAAACAAATGTAAAAGAGCCAAAATGTATGCTTGATCTTTAGGGAGACACTTGAAATTCCTTGTCAAGGAACCATGTCATTCCGTCAAGATGAGTTTTGCCATTTAGGAGACACGAGGAGGGGGAGAAGGAGAAGTCAATTCTGTGGAACTTGTTGCCAAAGTCTGTGGAATGTCTTTGAATATTTGTAACATCAAACACATTGCATTTTCTCTTTGCCACTTTACGCCCCCACCCCCAGAGTTCTGCGTCCCATTTCAAAGTCTTTACCCTCACAAATGACTGGAAGTTTCTGTTCATGCATGAATACATTGGATTTCTTTTTTTTTTTTTTTTTATCATTGTCTTGCTGGGTAATTTATAATTCTTTACATACTGACATTTACATGGTTAATGTAGAATAAAGTAATGCCCCTTTTTCTGCTGTAAAATAGTTCTTTAAAGAGTGTGAGTAAATGACGAGAAGTTATAGTGTTTTTCAAATTATTGTTGAAGGAGCTACAAACTTTTATTTTATTTAAAAAAAAGAATCTTTTTCTGATACTGCAAACTATTTATATTTTAATAATCTTGTTTCTGTTTGGTTGGTTGGATGGTTGGGTTTCATGGAATATCAACCTTTGTAGGTTATTTAACACCAAATCCACTTTTATACAAATAATCTGTTCTATTTTAAACAATTCAGTCTAAGAACACAGTTTAATTGTCAATACAGTTCTATTTCAAGCTATTCAGTTTATTCAAACAGTTATAATTCAACCATTTCAGTTTAGTATAAGTATAGTTTTTGTTTACACACAGTTAAATGTAAAAATTTTTTATATTAAACCATTCAGTTTAGTATAAGTACAGTTTCAATGTCAAAAACAATTCTATTTCAAACAATTCAGTTTAATTGTCAAAATCATTTCTATTTCATGCTATTCAGTTTAGTCAAACAGTTCTAATTTAAACAATTCAGTTTAGCGTAAGTATGCAGTTTAGTTCTATTTTGCCTATAGATAGGGCTCTATCAGGTGCTACCATTCTGGGCCACAGTGGACCTGGGAGCAATGGCAATGAAAGGGTGCTCTGCATTCCCCAAAGTCCCCGTATCATCAAAACCTCACCATCAGATTGTTTAGGGTCATATCCAGGACACTTGTTGGTGGGGTCTTAACCCTCTACAGAGGTGCACTTGGTCTATTCTACAGCCCCAGCTGATTGGGCAATACTTGGTGGGGCTTTGACTATGCTGACTGTATCCTCGGCAGAAGTTAAGACCCTAAAAAGTGATGTCTTGGGTACAACACTAAACTCTATATGGTGAGGCTCCAGTTCTGGAGAGTGTGGATTACTCCTTCAGTGCTATTATTCCCAGGTCCACTCTAACCTGGATTGAAAGAATCTATTAAGTTAGTTTGGTTGGTTAGATTTTATGGCATACCAATCATCATCATGTGCCGCAGGCACGGATATCCCTGACCCTCTCTCGCTACTTCTCCCTATCGTTCATCGCCTCTGGCAGGTCTTCAGGGCCACATCCCGTATTCTCACATAGCTGCTGGATGTATGTTCAAGCTGGTCGTCCTGCTTTTGCCCGGCCATATGTGGGGGTCCATAGGAGTACAATACCAATCATAGTTGGTTATTTAATGCCAAATCCTGTTTATACATATATATTAGATATATTGTCATCCACAGACAGATTGTTTTGTTGTATCACAACTCTTCAGTGTGGCTAGACACGTAGGATGCTTGAAGCTGGGATTGAAACCCGCCCAACTTATATATTAAATATATATATGATTTGTAAACACATTTTGTAGCCAACGTTCTTAAACCAGCCTGAGCTCTTTTTTGCACACAGTTAAATGGTTTCAAGTATTGCTATATAAAAGTCACAATTTAATACCAGTCATTTGTTTGCACACATAGTTTGTTCTATTTGACCTATAAATAGGACCCTATCAGGTGCTACCACTCCAGGTCAGAGTGGATTTGGAAGCAATGATAATGAAGAAGTACTCTACATTCCCCAAATTTCCAAGGCTGGGGGCCTCACCATCAGAGGGTTTAATGTCATATCAAGGACACTCATTGGTGCATGGTGTGTGTGTGTGGGGGGGTTTACTCCTCTACAGAGATGCAGTCAGGGTATCTTACAGCCCCCCCCCCAGCTGACTTGGCTCGACCTATTAGGGTTCCATCTACTGGTCAAACAGACCTGTTTAAAAGTTATAAGTATTCAACTGGATGCAAAAAAAAAGCCCAAACATAAAAAAATAACTCCATAAATATGAACGTAAAATTTGGATTAATAAAGTTCTTTGAGAGAAAGTGAGATGGGAACCATACTAGAATGTTATATGCTGCTTTAAATAAATCCTGGAAGCAGCACCCTACAAAACAGCATCTGTACAGTCACTTTGCTCCTATCTCACAAACCATCCAAGTGAGACGAGCAAGATATGCTGAGAACTGTTGGAGAAGTAAGAACAAACTCATAAACAATGTTCTTTTAAGGACTACTACTACACATGGACACACCAGTATGGGCCAACCAGCAAAAATATTTACATGCATAAGATCTGTGTGGATCATGAGTACCATCTAAAAGCCTTACCAAGTGCAATAGTTGGAGAAAGAGACAGAGAGAGTCAAAGCATGACACGATCATGATGTTGATGATGATATATAAGCGTGTGAAGAGATACTGAGAAATTAGCATTATCATTTACAATGTAAATCCACTGTAAATTATTTTCTGATAGAAGAATAAATGCATCAAAGATAGTGTTACTATAGAAATGTATAGAAAATAAGTTAAAAACAAACTATCATTTGCCAGGAATTAGTGCAAGTTGAACAACAGAGCTATATATTGTGCATGTGTGTTAAATTTTGACAATAAAATATTAATAAGACAAATTCTTTAAAAATTTCGAATTTCATCTGTTAGAGACTTGAATCACTTCAGTAAAGTAATTATTGATTAAAAAAAAAAAAAAAAAAAAATCACTCGCTTAAAAAATATTGTGCATGTGTCATTTGATTTGATTTTCAAAATGGCATTTCATATCTGTTAGAATAAGAGACGTGCTGGGATCGGCAAATTTTCAAGATGTGATGAAGGCAGTCATGGTCGAAAACTTCTCATCACTGCAAGTCTTCTGCATGGCCTGGCCATGTCTCAACACCATAGAGCGGTACTATTCTTGATCTTGTTTTTGCATAGACCTGTGGCAGTGAATATGATCCTCAAGTTATTTGAATTCCTTAATATCTTCAAGGGCTTTCTCATTAAGATGTATCCAAGTTCTTTCAGATGGTGGAATTTTAACTAACAGAATCTTGGTCTTTGAGATATTTATCTTCTGTTTCAGTTTCTTTGTTTAATAGCATATCAACCCTCATGGGTTATTCAATCCCAAAGCTGTCTTTGTAGAATTGCAGCAGTGATACTATTTAACCCATTGCCGGGTGATTTAGGGGTTCATGCCTATTTCTAGAATATTTGTCCAAAGATGAATGAAATAGCATGAATAGAGTTTGAACTCACTTTGTGGCCACAATCCAGCACTTTACCCATTATGCTACAGGGACTTCTTTTTATCTTCATGACAATCATTTCACCCAAGTCATTGATGTTGTTGAGGGCGGACAGCACTTTAATTTAGTAGGCACCATAACTACTATATTGTCAGGTTAGTCAGTGGTATGTTTTGGCTAAGTCTTTTGTTGCTCTGTTGATGGACTTTCCATCCAGTCAGTAGCACAAGTTCCACCTGGACTCTGGCAAAAGTGACAAAAAGGAAAAATCAAAACATGACTGACAATGGTAAAAGCAGTCCTAGAGGCAATCACTGAAGCTGGAATTTATGGCCTTTGACAGTTCAATGGTCAGAGATTGCCAAATCAGACAGGACTCACTTGAGACGATGTCTGGATCTGAGAGGAGCCGGTTCAATCCATCGTGAGTGACAGCCATAACAACAATTTCATGTTTAGTGTTTTATTTTAAAAATTACTCCTGGAGAAAAAAAAATGCAGCATTTGCAATTTATGCTATTCTTGATTTCCAGTGAAAATAAATGCTCCCCTCCTCCAGTCATAAGTCTAAAGTCGAGAAGTTTATTATGGAAGGAAAAAAATATAAAAAATTGCTTTTTAAATAGTGCTTTTAATGGCCACAAGGTAGCATGACCAAAGCAGTATATAAAATGGTGCAGGAAAGTCCAAACTCTCTCTCTCTCTCTCAGTTCCCAACAGACTTTGTGTCATATGGTGCACAATATACTTTGATGTAAATCATCACACAACTTCCATTCAATTAAGGACTCTTAAATTATACCAAAAAACTCTTCAACTAATCGATAAGACTTTTCCTTATAATGTAGACTTTTGGCATTTCATGTCATTTCGGTATTCATTCTCTCAAGTTTGCTCAGGCAAGAAATATGTAGTTATCAATTCATCATGAATTTTTTTTTATTGCTTCACACAAGGAAATATCAGACCATAATACACTTGTGAGCTATGGTACACAGATACACACCAAGTATACAAAGACAGATCATCAAGACATCAATACCAAAACTCACTCAATTTCAACCCAAAAGGAACACATGGAAAACAACATAATAAATGGGAGGCAAAAAATATCTCCTTTTAGCAAAGTTACTTCTGGCAACTCTCAATTTTTGTTGAACCTAATTGTATCTCCACCAATATACATATCGGAGTAGCTAGACGGCTATTACACAAGAATGTTGCGAGCAATATTGAACAAATCCTGGCGGCAAAACCCCACAAGGCACCAACTATACGGCCACCTGCCTCCCATCCTGAAAACTATCCAAGTTAGATGAACCAGACACGCAGGACACTGCTGGAGAAGCAGAGACAAGCTCATAAGTGATGTACTCCAATGGACCACCACATATGGCCGGGCAAAAGCAGGACGACCAGCTCGAACATACATACAGCAGCTATGTGAAGATACGGGATGTAGCCCTGAAGACCTGCCGGAGTCGATGAACGATAGGGAGAAGTGGCGAGAGAGGGTCAAGGACATCTGTGCTTGCGGCATGACATGAGGATGATATATATATATATATATATATATATAGTAAATACCCTGTCCGGTGGCAAAAGCTGGTACTACCAGGAGTGGCAGTACTGCCTTGAGCTACAGAAACTGTTATCACTCCTGGTTGGCGGCTGATGAGGGCAAGGTATCGCATGTGCTTTCACATGTATGATGAAAAAAAAAAAAAATTTTTAATCTAATTTAAATTCAGGTTAAATTTAGCTGCTACAAATTCAGATGAATCAGAGCGTATTATACATGAGAAATCTTTTTTCTAGAACTTTGTAGTCCAAAGTTAGGGATGCTTATTACACCTAAGTGCATATTATACACAAATAATAACTGTATTTATTGTTTTCTCGTCTATCATTTACAGCATACAAGAAGAACTTATTGAGGATAGTGAAATAAATGAACATAGAAAATGTTGTGGGAAGAAGGTGTTCTTTTTTTTTATGAGAATGCATTTAGGTGTAAAGAAGCAATCAAATGAATCATTTGTATCAAGTAAACATCAGTATTGACAGTCTGCAGTGGACGGCTATGAAGTTCTAAGACACCACTAAAACTACATTTAAACCGAACAAGTATGAGTCAGCCAAGACATTACAAGAAATTTTTTTATTTTTTTAAGGAGAATTTCAAATGAATGTCATGCTATCAAGAGTGGGGGCTACTTCTCACCCCAGATATATATTTCTATTTTGATAATTTTTTCCAACATCAGACAGGGAATTTTTAACATGTGCATGATGTAAAAAAGAAAAAGGTCTTTTTACAAATTATAACATTTTCAAGGTTACTGAAACAAATACGCAAACAAATTGAAAAGAAAAACAGATTTTAAACTTCAAATATCCCTTGGCAGGGTGTCCTAACTTTACTTTATGAATAAAAGTGCCGGAAAAGCTCACTGTGTTTTTCAGAAGTCAATGGTTCAACTCTTAGTCATATATTATGGAAGTACTATCCCTAGCAAAAGTCATGGAATTACCACATTCAGAGGATATTCACTTGATTCTTTTTTAATTTTTATTCAGCAGTAAATAAACTAATAACAAATAAGATCCCAAACAATTTTTCTCTAATAGCTGAACATTCTGTCTTCACAAAATATTCCTTAAACAAACTTGTCTGTGGGGGGCTTAGAATCCACTGAATCCTTGAAGAAGGGTAAAAAGGGCATCTTGAGTATGACATTAGAATCTAATGGTGAAACTCCATTTCTGCAGTTCTAGGGAATGTGGAATACTGTTCATTGCCATTACTCCCAGGTGATAGTATCTGTTAGGGTCCCATCTAGGGGTCAAATAGATCTTTTTAAAAATTATTCATATTCAATAGGACTGTGTGCCAAAAAAATAATCTTGAGTAACAACAATCCAAAAAAATGTAAATATGAATACAATTCCCTAACTTCTAGGCACAAAATAATCCTATACAGGTTGACATACCATTAAAATCTATCAACCAATCATCAAGCAAACTAGATTAAATTATCTAAATGAATGGTATAGTATTTTTCCAAGATTCCAAAAACAAATACCAGTAAAGGCTTAAATATACAAATCGGCCTAAAGTTAAAAAACATATATGCAAATTTGTCTGAAGTTAAAAGACAATTCTTGCAGACTTCAATAAGTAGTTGGGCATAGCTAATTGAAAGGAGACATGACTCAAACAAAAGAAATGTTAATTAAAACAATGGAAAGGATTGTAAAACTCATCCAAGAAGGCAATCCACATTGGAAATTGGTGAAAGATATTGGTCATTCACAGTCAGCTGTTACTAAAATTTGGTACGAATATAAAAGAAATGGGGCAGTTAAAAAAGGGAAACATACTGAGATATCATGAAACTGAAACCAATAGGGATGGAAAATAGAAAATGTACAACAAAACAAATGAAAGAAAAAAATGGTTACAGACAGGAGTCAATGTTTGTAAGAGAACTGAAAGAAATTGGCTGAAGGAAATAGGATTTACATAGAGAAAAGCCAAATGAAAACCAACATACAATCAGAATAAAATGTAGTTAAAGTGGTCTAAAGAGAAATAATAATGGTGTGTGGACAATTAGATGAAAGTGATATTCAGTGATTATTCAAGAATCTTCATTTTCCAACAAAATCAACAGATGAGGACACTGGGGTCAAGCCATGTTTGAGAGGTGAAACATCATTACAACTATCCAAGAGTACCTCAGCAATATTTCATCGTTATCACTCCCAGCTCCAGTCTGGTAGTACCTGTTTAAGTCCCATCTTTATGGTCAAATAGACGTTTTTGAAAATTTTTTGTATTAGATAGAAATAATTGATACAAATACTTTATACAAAATATAAACTACTTGACACAAATATATATATGAAAAATCATTTCTGAATCTGAAAAAAAATTTGGGATGAGACATCATATACATTGCCCTGAAGATGTTTAAAAAAAAAAATGCAATGTTTAATGTTGGCATATTATCCATATATAAATGAATAATTTTTTGAATATATCATATATACATGTTACCATTAAAATTTGTCTGAAGTTATGAGATGAAATATTTCTATTATTTTATATCTTGTTTCTCACTATTATCTTCATCTTTATTATTTTTAGTACAATATTACAATCAATATATTAGTGGCTGACCAAAAAGTTCTAAAATTCTGAGATTAGAGAAAGACATTATATATTACCCCACCCCTGAAATATACCCTTAGTCTTATAACTCCTTTTTGTTGTATATTAAAAAAATATAAATTAGTCGATGAATTGAATATCTAGCTAACAAAATGATCTATACATTTTAAATACAAATTTCCTGCCAGTTAAGTCAACTAGTGTATGTGTGCATGTATATATATATATATATATACACACACCAACCTATTGGATGGTGGGTAGAGTGTTCACCAATGATCCAGGAGACCAGGGTTCAATCCCAAGTCGAGTCATACCAAAGACTAAAAAAATGGTACTTGATGCCCCCTTGCTTAACACTCAGCATAATAAGGTATCGATCAAGGGTAAGTGGAACAATCCAAGAAAAAGGGTAGCACCCTCTCCTACACCTCAGTGTCATAGCTATTGAAAAGGGAGCCTTCAGGTTGCCTTGATAATGGTCAGCTAACTTACTTAACTTATATATGCTTGATTTTAATGGCATGTCAACTAATCAAGGGCTATTTTATGTCTAGATGTTAGGGAATTGCATTCATTTATCTTATTCTTCTATTTAAACCATAGATGGAACCTTAAGAAGTACGAACACTCTGGGTCAGAATGGACCTGAGAATAAAGGTAATGAAAGGGGACTTAACAGTCCCTTGATCTACAGGGCTTTGGCCTCACTATCAGATTCAGTTTAGTGTCATAGATCTTACTTCTCTGCAGGGGATACAATCACTGTATTATAAGCCCTGCCAGCAGGGCATACATATATATATATATATATATATATACACACACACACTGAAATCTATGAATATTTGTGTTGTTCTCAAAGATTTTAATGGATTATGTTGTCCTTATTAAATGACAGACTGAAAAATAAAAATGTTACAATATAAACTGAAAATATTACAGCATGTTTACAGGAATGTGTTCACCAGAGCAACAGAACTCTTTGAAAATAAAGTTTAAAAAAACCTCTTGAATCTTGTTTTTTTTTTCCCCCAAATGAATCTGATTTCTTTTAGCATTTCACTTGGGGATAAGTATTAACAAAGAGAATGTCCAACGCTATATTTTATTTTGAATGTTCATACAGTGATAAGACTTTTTTTTTTCACTTTTGCTCCATTGATTGATATATGAAAGTTCTTCAATAAACTAATGTATTTACTGTCAACTAATGATCAATTTTCTTGTCTCGTATATACATATATGATTGATATGGAAAAGTGAGTGCCATGACACATTTGGGATGACAGTTTTTATTTATTATTGTCAGAACAAAGATAAAACAACAAAAAATTATCAATGTACTGTTAACACAATGCAATGATTTATTTCCCTTGAATGCAATTCTATTATTCAAATTATATATAAGTAAAGTTAGCAACCGTAGTTGAGGGTGACCTGAAGGCTCCCTTTTCAATAGCTACTACACCAAGGTGTAGGGGAGGGCGCTACTCTTTCCCCTGGATTGCTCCACTTTACTTTTGATACGTACCTTATAATGCTGAGTGTTAAGCAAGGAGATATCAAGTACCATTTTTTAAGTCTTTGGTATGACTCAACCTGGGATTAAACCCTGGTCTTCCGGGCCATTGGCAAACACTCTACATATATATTGGACGAAATTTGCTTAAAAGTGATATTTTAAGTACTTTTTATTTTTCCTTTATTTTTAAGATATTTTTAGTTTTTTTAAAAATTTACTCAGTTAGAAACAAGAAAAAAAAATTCTGGGAAAACTGTACATATTTTAGATATTGAATTCTGTCAAAATGATGGCTAAAGTTTTCAGTTTAGTAAACATATAATAAAGCAAAGTAATTTAATTTGAGTTGTAATCTTTTTTAAAATTTTGTTTTAATAAACAATGTTGATAGATTTTAAAAGTAAACTTTAATATTTCAAATATTTTTAAATTTTTAAATCTTTTTTCTTCTCACTTTCTAACTACAATATTTTTCTTTGATATTTTCAATTATATTAGTCTTATTTACTCAACTGAAAACAGAAAAAATAATTCTGTGAAGTAATCTTATATATTTTAGATACTGAATTTATGATTCTGCAAAAATGGCCAAAGTTATCAGTTATTAAATGAAGAGGAGAAATGACATCCCTCTGTATTAGAATGGACTATTCCATTTGAAAATTAGCAGTTAAGTTGCCTTCTTAGTGAGACTAGCTTGTAATATACCTCTGTTAACACACCCTCATTCAATAAACATAAACATTTTTTTCATTGTATGTTATGACTCGGTTGATACTAAACATGATTTTCTTTAGTATCTTACATTGTTCGTTGCTTAACTGAAGGATAGCTAGAACTATAGACATCAAAATTTCAGAAGCCAACTGTCAGTTCAGTGCATCCTAACTTATTTTACAGTTCAGTATGTTCTAGAATAAAATCTCCCAAGTTGAATATTCACAGGTTTCATGTCCACCTTTAACACAATTTGGTCAGATCAAAATCTTCAAATCTGGTAATTGCTTGGAAAAAAGCTATTCAGTTTTAAGATTGTTTTCAAAATTTGTACAAAAAAACAAATGTATTTCTCATTTGCAACTGATTACAACAGAATCCCTGTAAAAAGTCTATTATTATGAATGTTAATTTTCCAGTTAAGGAACAAAAAATTAAACATTTAGTTTTTCCAAACTTTTTCTCAGTGATCATCTACATAAATAACAATTATTACATATGGGAAATACGGAATACCTCTTCATTGCCGTTAATCCACTCTGATATGGAGTGGTAGTACCTGTTAGGGTTCCCATCTAGGGGTCAAATGAATTATTCATATTTGATAGGACCGCATGCTTAAGAGGAAAAAAAAAGAAAAAATGTAAATATAAACGTACAATGAACACGATTCTCTAATGTCTAGGCATAAAATAACCCAAGATGGGTTGACATGCCGTTAAAAGTAGTCATTTGATCAATCATTTTCTTTCTATTAATACAAGTTTGCTAACCATTACACCATTTGAAGTACCCTATAAATATTTTTGATTCGCCTCAAGTGGTGTAATGATTAGCAAGCTACACTAGGAGACAATTACTAATAAGTCCGTGTTTCACTGGGTGCGCTATGCATCTAACTGAGCCACTGGTAAGCAAAATTTAGTAAATAAATATTTACTCAATTTAGGTTTTAAGTAAAATTCAAAATAGTTCAGGGGAAATAACTATTTATTTTTGACTTGAAAGTCCATCTATTCACGATCACATTTCATCATCATCTTGTGCCACCAGCACGGATATGCCTGACCCTCTCTCGCCACTCCTCCCTATCGTTCATCACTTTTGGCAGGTCCTCAGGGCTACATCCCGTATCCTCACAGAGCTGCTGTATGTAGGTTCGAGCTGGTCGCCCTGCTTTTGCTCAGCCATGTGAGGGAGTCCATAGGAGAACATCACTTATCAGCTCATTCCTGCATCTCCAGCAGTTCCTGACGGTTTTCATGAAACTTATGAAAATATTTATCTTATCCGAGTGAAAATCATAAAACAAATAAATAAAAAATACAATTAGTTTTCTAATTCACTTGGTTTATTTTTATCAATTATTTTTTGTAAAAAACAAAACAAAAAACACTTAAATTCTTTCAATACATAAAAAAATGATTGATCAATTTACTTTTGATGGTTTGTGAACCCAAGTAAGGTTATTTTATGCCTATACATAAGGGAATCATGATCATTGTACGTTCCTATTTACATTTTTTTAAGCATGCAGTCCTACCAAATCTGAATAATCTATTTGACCCATAGATGGAACCCTAACAGGTACTACCACTACATAATGGCAATGAAGGGGTATTCCATATTTCCCCAGACGTCGAAGAACTGGGGTCTCTTGCTATTAAATACAGTTTAGTGTCATAACCAGGACACATTTTTTGAGGAGGTCTTACCCCTCTGCATAGACAGGGCATAAAATTATTGTATTCTAAGCCCAGATGACATGGTGTAATAAAAAGAAAAGGCTTTTTCACCTGTAAAAATGAATCGTTTCAAATTTCATTGGTTACACCAAGTTTGACTAACCTCAGTCGCAGATATATAAGTAGTATAATTTATTTACCATTTTTGACAGTAGAAATATAACACTATGTGAGAAATCCATCAGGACTCAAAAAAAAAAATCGATTGTTTCTTTAACGTGAGTTTTCAAAAAAAATATCTGAAGAATCTCAGTTCAACCGCAGACCTTACAATTTTCGTCTGAATGTACATATTTTAGTATAATGGAGAATGATGTCAAAAAGTCAGGTCATCGGCACCCAATTTTTATAATCTAGGACCAAGAAGAACAATGTCTTATGACCAAGAAAGCAGCAGTTCTCATCAGGTTGTCAATATTAATGAGCCTATTCAGTACTTAAATAGGTAACCTCTTAGTAACGGTAAGTATTGTAAAAAAAAAAAAAAAAAAAAAAAAAAAGAAGGCCTGCGTAACAGACTGGGTAAAACTGAGTTAACAAAATGAGACGCGTTAAACAGGGTTCAAGGGAGATAACTACGATATACTTTATAGCAGACGAGTAATATAACCGTGAGTTTGGTAGTTGATTTTTTTTAACTTTGGCATGTATTTACCGATTAAGCAACATTAAAAGAAAAAAAAAAAACAAAAAACAAAAAAAAACATTATCATTAAAACTATATTTTAGAGAACATGAGTTTTTAAATAGAAACTTTTTTTTATAATGCATATAGAAGCAAGTTCGATTAAAACTCCAGTTCTTCTGATTACTTTGAATATATATATATATATATATATGTCAGAGCAATCAGAAGAACTGGAGTATATATACATATATATATATATATATATATATATATATATATATACACACACAAGTTGTTTATGAAACAAAGGGAGAAGGAAAGATAGAGAGGAAGAAATGAAGGAAAGAGAGAAGAAGAACTGAATAAAGAAAGAGAACAGGAAATAAGGAAAGGGAGAAGAGAAAATAGAGAAAGAAAGAGAGAAGAGAAAATAAATGAAAGTGAGAGAAAGAGGAGGAAATTGAGGAGAGAGAGAAGGGGGAACTGTAGAAAGAGAGAGAGAGATATACAGAGGAAGATAGAGAGGAGAAAATAGAAAAGGAAAGAAAGAGAGAGGAGCAAATGGAGAAGGAAAGAGAAAGAAGGAAACTGAGAAGAAAAAGAGGAAGGAGAGAATGAATGAAAAAAGAGGAAAGAAGAAAAGAGAAAGAGAGAGAAAATAAAAACGTATGAACCTTAGAGTGAGATGAAAATAATATCTCTGCAGAAGAGAGAGTGAGGGGAAAGATTAAATGGATATCAATGAAATTTTTGTGGTATATCAACAACCACAAATCTTGTTTGTATTCTTTCTTTAATTTTAGTGAAAAAAAGCTGTTCTTTTATCACTCTACGTAAATTTAAAAAAAAAAGTAACGATACATCTGTAACAGAATTTTTACAAGATTAAAAAGAAAAGAAAATTTCTGTTTATTCATTTATTTATTTTGTTGAAAATGAAGGTTTATTTTTTACCTCTATTCAAAGATAAATGAATAGTAAATGCAGTTATTTTTACCAAACATATTTCGGCTGATATTTCCATAGTGAAAATTAAATGAAACAGATACCACTTTTACCTAATGAAACAGCGGCATCTGTTTCATTTAGTTAAAAGTGGCATCTGTTTCATTTAGTTAAAAGTGGCATCTGTTTCATTTAGTTAAAAGTGGCATCTGTTTCATTTAGTTAAAAGTGGCATCTGTTTCATTTAGTTAAAAGTGGCATCTGTTTCATTTAGTTAAAAGTGGCATCTGTTTCATTTAGTTAAAAGTGGCATCTGTTTCATTTAGTTAAAAGTGGCATCTGAAACACTTAACTAAATGAAACAGATGTCACTTTTAACTTAATGAAACAGATGCCACTTTTAACTAAATGAAACAGATGTCACTTTTAACTAAATGAAACAGACACCACTTCTAACCCACAGAAGTTGTGATTTGTCACAGGAACATGTCAAAGATCACAAGTGTCTGTCTTTTCAAACAAGACTGTCTTATTTGTCTAAATTTCTGTGATGAATCTTAATAATTATTATTATTACTTAGAATATTCAAACTATTGACCTCATCTTTATTGTTATAATCATATTTCAACTGATATGTCCTTTGGCCTACTTCAAGCGTTTCATGTCCACACAGAATCTCGAACTGAACCTTTTATTTGAACCACAGGGTGAGACTGTTCCAATTCTGTTGACCATGACCAAGTACAAGTGTTAAGTTATTGTAAGTATTCTTGTTATTCTTGCCTGTTGTTAGGATTGAACCTGCAACCTCCAGATGATTTCACACAGAAGCATTTTTCAACCAAATGCCTTACTTATATTCTAAGTAATAATAAGACTGTCATAATCAACCTTTTGAACTTCCTTTGGTTTGGTTTGGTTTCTTTGTTTAATGGCATATCAACCTTTGTAGGTTATTTAATGCAAAAGTTATTCTCCTAGAAGAAGAACAGTAGTGGTACTATTTAACCCATAGTTGGGAGGATAAGGGGGTTCATACCTTTCCCAAGGCTTTTTGTCTGAAAGTGAACGTAATACTGCGGCTGGAGTTTAAACTCGCATACTACGATTCCGCAGTCCACCACGAGGACACCCCCTTGAACCTCCTTTAATTTAAATGTAAGTCTTGTAATTAAGAGATCAATTTGTTGATTATCAAAACTTTGGAATTGTGGGATGGTTTTAAGAGTAAATGGAATCAGCAAACAGATTTCAAATTTTAGCTTATGCTATTTATGTATTAACATTAATGTCCTTGTAAAAGGCATGAACTCACACAGTACTATCCTATAGCCAGGTATCAAGACAAAATGTCTCATCACTGGAAATTTACTGTTAAGACAGACTTCAAAAACTAAGTCAACTAACCAATTGAATTTTTTGCTAAAAGAGCAATATATTTTTTGGAACAAATTGCCAAATCAGATGGAAAACAGCCATAGTATAAAAAATTTTAAGATTAATTTGGATGATTTCAGAAAAAATAGTAAAACAAAAAAAACTAAAAGAAAAGAATTTAAAGGAGAATTTTTGGGAACTATCGGATGAAAGAATTTAATCTGTATATAAATATTGTATCAATATTGCATATACTCTGCACAAAGATTTTTTTTAAAGGTTGACATGTGAAGATGGTAAAAAACAGATTTGCTTAAGGAGGCATAACAAATGAATAATGGTAACTGGCATGCCACAATGCTTGACAGAGAAGAGAGTAGATGAATAAAGACAAATCCTTCCCCCATAATTACCTTTACTTACCAAGGTTCTTTATTTTTAATTAACTCTACTTGAATAAGTGAAACCTATTTATCACAAACCATTTGAGGTCAAAAGCAAAAAGATAAAGAAAAAAAGATCAACCAAAAATGAAAGTTTCAACAAATTTACAGTTCCATAACCCACAACCTGTCTGCAGGATTGAGAGTTTACCAATTACATCCCTTGCAGAAGGGTAAGACCATCTCCCTATAAAAATGATGTACTGGGTATGACATTAAATTACGTCCAGTGTAGAGACTCATCTTTTGTTGCTATCAGTTCTACTGTCTTGGATTGGTAGTACCTGTTAAAGTCGCATCTAGAAATCAAATAGATCTGTCTGAAAATTATTTGTATTGGATAGGAATACTTGAAACCATATAACTACAGGGGGCAATAAATAGATTGACATGCAAATTATTCCAAAAGTAAAATAACAATGATACTTTATCAGATGTATAAAGTGGAGGCTAGGGAGGGATGGTGAGAGAAAGTGCGCCAGTCTAGACTTGTTGATCCAGACTTGTTATTTTGTGTCAGCTCCTCTAGAATGGATAATTGTATTCTTTGTCTAAATCGGCAAGTAGAAATTGTTTGAATCAATATCCACTGTCAGAGTGAGATAACACAGGACAAAAAATCATTGTCAAATATCTTGTCAGCTTCTCAAAGACAATAAAATACATTTGATGCATTTAATAAATTTTACCCACCAGATAAATTATCTAAACAACAAATGTGTATATATATATATTAAGAGGAAACTCAAACCTAGTTAAATTGTCATTATAAATTCATTTCAGCGAAGAATATCATTATACTCTCAGTCTCATCTGATGACTTTACATGTTTAATTTGAGGTTGAAAAACAGCAAATATGGATTACTGTCCATATATGGGTATGGGGTGTGGATAAAAAAAGAGAAAAACCTACATAAAGTTAAATTCTCAGGGGTAAAGGGGGTCAAAACAATAAAGGGTTAGAAAAATTAAGAAACCAGCAAAAAGGGTGTTCCTGTAAATGAACCCATCCTAATTTGAACATATGCTAGATTTTTCGTAGCAGGTGGAATTTTATGAATAATGTAAGCTTGTAAACAAAACGAATATATTTATATATTGGTCCAATGACTTCTTAAGTAAAAACCTGACAGTTACCAAGCGGTGAAATACATTAAATGCATCTCTGCAGACAGGTAAGACCCTATCTCAACAAGTGTCCTGGATATGACATTAAATGATCTGATGATTTTGTACTCCTAAAAATATCTTTAGATTATAAATTTTAAAATGAATAGGTCCATGAAGAGATTTGTATTCTTCCAAGATTTCTTACGCATGTGTATGTTTCCAGCTTGTTGCTTTTGTCAGAGAACATATATGGCACAAGGCCTTGTGAATGGGGTACTCAATGAGACTTGAACTCACTCATGTTTGAAGTTTCCTTTGCATAGAGGGATGTGACACAAGGTCAATTTTTAAGTGGAGTTTAACAGGTTTAAATTAAAAGCTTTCCTTCTCCTAGACTGGTTGCCTAACTAAGGCTAATGAGCAAGTCTGCCCTACTATTTAGCTATAGCTAGTCTGAGAATATTTGGATTCATACCTTTCCCAAGAGAATTAGTGTTATGTGAAATGCACACAGACTTGTCCAGGATTTGAACACTTGTCTCATTTTTTGTGTATGATTGTTTAGCATTCCAGTTATCTAAGTATGAATTTGTATATTTATAATCTTGATATCGGTCGAGTGCACCATGTATGCACGAGTATGGCACATGGCCATTTTTTTGTTGTAGGAACCAGGTACAGGACTATAGCTCACACATGCCTGGCAGTTTCAAAAATACCTTGAGCCCTGTTGGCATTCCCCTAAAAAAGGGGCACGTTAGGTACCAGGCGATAAAACAAGCCTCTCCAGAGAGGGTTAGAGCCTGGGAGAATGCTGGTCTCAGCTTGTGTGACATGAATGCCAGCTTCCTGGAATCCATGTCAGACAGCCTCAACTGACTACCATCAGAATCATGACACACCCGATGTGATCTGCATATCAGGCAACACAGCCAGCTGAACTGTGTCCCAGCCCAGTGGGCCTGGTTGTAACTTAATACAGAACTTGTATATTTATAATCCTACTCATGTTCTGTAAACCAGTTCCGATGTCGAGTATTAAATCTTTTTTTTCAAAATCATCTTTAGTTCTTTTAGATGATTAATGTATGACATTGCAAATTCACTTATTCCTTTGTGGCATTCAGTCCTCCATTTATTTTGGCTGATGGTGTTGTGTTCAAAAGATGAGAGCATGAAATTAATAGCTATATAAAGGTTGTATTGAAGCTTGTCCTTAAAACACAACAAAGATCAATCTAGTAGTAATGCCACGAACAATCTTACCTCGAAGAAACAGAAGGTGTGCTCTCTCTGCTACCGGCACATGGAAACCAGAAGAAGAAAAGGACGCAAGAGGTGTGACTTATTTTATGGAGGAGAATGTGATAAGCCCATGTGAAGTAAGAAACTAAGTCTGAGGTGGAAAAAGCAGAGCAGTATTTTGCTTATGTCTGATTGGTGAACATCCATCAGTTTATTTTGCGTGTTAAATAATTTGACTACCCCCAATAGGTTGATTCCACTTCGACAAGATTTCTAAAACCACGGACACTTCCATGTGTCTTTGTTGAGCTGATTGTACAAGAGGTTTTTTTAGTATTAGTCAGTTTGAGTCGAGATTGAACAAGATCAAACTCACTACCTCCAATTTTACATTTCATAAACAGTTCTTCTGCATTTGAGACTTTCTATCAAAGACATCATGTTGTTTGATATCATTTCAATTGGGAGTTCATTATTCTTATCCATAAAAGAGGAACAACTCAATAGACATAATTTTACTTATTAGTGATATACATCTTTCATCCTAGAAAAAAAGAAAGAAGTTTTATGAAAACATTCATTGCTTTCAAAATATTTGTTTGTAAATAGTTAAAATAACTAATAATAACAATTCTTGGCAACTAATATCAGTTTTAAGTAACTATTTTTAATACAGATAATTTGCACACAGTTATATGGAATCAAGTATACCTATCTAATACAAATAATTTGCAAACAGATCTATCACCACTCTGTGTCAGAGGGGTATGCTAGTCTCCCCAGATCTCCAGAACTGGAGCTTCACCATCAGGTACAACTTAATGTCATACCCAGAACACCTTTTTTGCAGGGGGTCTTAATCCTCTGCAGGGAATATAGTCAGTATATTCTAAGCCTCATCAAAAGAGTTTATTTAAATGAGTTAATCTCGTCTTTCCTTATGTTGTATTCAGTGTTAGTTCATATATTTAGTTGAGTCTCCACTCAAGGACAAATAATAGGATATCTATGATATACTAATATTGGTCCTTGGTATATCAGGACTAAACTAAATATTTTCCCAAGTACCAAACATTCCAGTACTTTCATTAAAGCTAAGTATAGATTATATCTTTTTTTTAACTGAAAATCAATTCACATACACTTAAAAATCCAAATCAAAAGATATATTAAAAGATTTGAGATTTAAATTTGAAAATTAAATTTAAAAAAATTGATTCTCACAAAAGGACCATATCTACATAGATAAATTTGTATAATTGGTCATTAAGATAATTACAAATTTCATTAATTTCTAATTCTATTATTTTTGTATTAAATGCTCTACTGTAGAAATATTTTCAAATTTTTGGTGAGACCATTCAAATCTAAAAATTCCAATTCATTAAAAAAAAAAAAAAAAAAAAAAAAAAAAAAAATTGATTGATTACATCGTTAAAAAAATTAAGCAAAATTAAAAACATATTGTGGAGAAGAATTATACATTAAAATAGTTTCCATAATCAATATTATATAAATATTGCTATATAATATTGAAATATTTTGTGGTAGAGGATCCGAATTCTATATTTTTTGTCTTTTTTGGGTAATATAATTCATAATTAATTTAAAGATATAAAAAATGAGTCAGTCAATAAATATATCAATAAAAAACAAAGTTTATTAAAAAAATATTCTGATAAAAAATTTAAATAATCTGGAGAATAGGAGAGTTGAAAAATGGTGATAAAAAAACTGAAAAGAAGGTGATGTCAAATTGGATGAAGGAAATGACAATTTGATTTAGTTGTCAGTAATTCCACAGACCAAAATGACATATGCATTGCTACATTATCTAACAAGCTTGTCTAGTAGGATTTAAATCTCATCCAAAACCTACTTGTTTCATGGCTCAGTCAGCTGGGGCTTAAGAATACACCAACTGCATCTCTGCAGAGGGATAAGACTCCACCCTAACAAGTGTCTTGGATATGAAATGAAAATCTGATGGTGAGGCTCCTAGGTCCACTATGACCTAGAGTGGTAGCACCTGATAAGGTCCTATCTATGGGTCAAACAAAACTAAACTTTGTACTTATGCTAAACTGAATTGTTTGAAATAGAACTAAGAAAAGAAGCAGAAGATACCCCGCAACAACAATTACCGACGCCGACTACGCCGATGACATAGTGATACTGGCAAATACACCTGACCAAGCCGAAACACTTCTGCATAGTTTGGAACGAGCAGCAGCAAGCATAGGCCTCCATGTTAATGCACACAAAACGGAATATATGTGCTATAACCAAACGGGGGACATCTCCACTCTAGAAGGAACCCCACTTAAACTAGTAGACAAATTCACGTACCTAGGAAGCAGCGTCGAATCAACCGAAAAGGACATCGAAACGAGGTTAACGAAAGCATGGACAGCTATCAATAGGCTATCGATTATATGGAAATCAGACCTAACCGATAAAATCAAATGCAGTTTCTTCCAGGCAGCGGTCACATCGATACTGCTATATGGATGCACTACATGGACGCTAACAAAACGGCTGGAGAAGAAACTAGATGGCAATTACACAAGAATGCTGCGTGCAATCCTCAACAAGTCCTGGCAGCAACACCCCACAAGACACCAACTGTACGGCCACCTGCCCCCTATCACGAAAACTATTCAAGTTAGACGAACCAGACATGCAGGACACTGCTGGAGAAGCAGAGATGAACTCATAAGAGATGTACTCTTATGGATCCCCACACACGGCCGCGCAAAAGCAGGACGACCAGCACGAACGTACATTCAGCAGCTATGTGAGGATACAGGTTGTTGTCCTGAAGACCTACCTAGGGCGATGAACGATAGGGAGGAGTGGCGAGAGAGGGTCAGGGATATCCGTGCTACCAGCACGATATGATGATGATGATGATGATATGTATAAAAATGGATTTGGCATTAAATAACCTACAATGGTTGATATGCCACAAAAACTCAAACCAAAGCTATAGTTTGTTTCAATTTCACACCGTACAAAGTAAATTTCATTTGAATATTTGAACATTCTACTCTAAAAAAAATGATGGGAGAAAGCACTAGGTAAAAAAATTTTTTTTTTAAATTAAGGAGATAGTTAATATTTAAAAAAAGTATTTAGTAAAAAAAAGATTGTACAAATTAATCCTGTCTCTAAAATTATAGAATATTTTCATGTAAATAATTTTTCAAAGAAATATATGAATAAATTCTCAGGCTTATTCATCATTTGAAAAGTATTTGAAAAAAAAAAAAGAAATTATTTATTTGCTTTAAAAATATTAAAGAAAACAATGGATGATTTTCTTTTAATCATGGAAAAACTTTACCTTTACTTTAAAGAAAAAAATAATTTGAATTGGAAATTTGCCAGTGATTGGGTGGAGGAGGGGATTTCTTTGTTAGGATCAGTTGGTAATTTTATTGCACATTTAAAAAAAAAAAAAAAAAAAAGAAAAGAGAAGAAAATTGCTACCAACCTTAAATGTTGCAAATCACATCAGCTTCTGAAATGAAATGAATAGAGATTCATTAGCACATCAGATAAAAAAATCAATGGGAGATCAAACATCGTAAAGATTATTTTGATATGTTTATAACATTAGGAATGGCCTAATGGTAAGTATATAGGACTCAAAGGTGGAAATTCAACTCTTAAGGGCATATAATGGATTATGGCTCAGCAATAATGAAAAAAATGTTGTAAACACACACACTCATATATATATATATATATATATATATATATACACACACACACATGCGCGCATGCATACCTATATATATATATATATATATATAGCCTTGAGCTACCGAAACTGTGTTATCACCCTGGTTGGCGGCTGATGAGGGCAGGGTATCGCACATGCTTTCACACGTATGATGAAAAAAACCAAAAAACATATGTACACACACGAACATGTGAACATATATACCTATATAAATGAATATATATATATATATATATATATATATACACATACACACACTATCGGTCAAAAGTATTTGGCCACACTAAAAAACTTTTATTTCTCATCCTAAAAGTGTTATTTTAAATAAAACAAGTAAAGCACCACAATGGTTTTATCTATTATACTAATTACAAGTCTTACTGAGCCACATTAAATACAAATTACAACATCAAAAACTCCCTAAACTTTAGATTCATCAAAATGACCACCTTTGGTCTCTATCACTGCTTCACAGATTCTCAGCATTCTTTCCATCAAAGACTAGAGGTAGACGGGAAGTTTTTCCAAGCTTTCCCGCAAGAGTTACCAGGGGTGAATTGCTCTTGTGGGTTGTTTAGCTCTGACTGTTCAGTCAAGTTCATCCCACACCAGTTCAATGAAATTTAAGTCTGCTGATCGCACCAGCCAAGACATCAATTGAAAGAGGTGCTGTTACTGTTTGCTTTTAATGTAACCCTGGCAGAATTTACGAGTATACTTTTAGTCATTATCTTGCATGAGTATAAATCCTTGACCCACAAGCCACATACCAGTATGCTGTCATAACCAGTCCGATTCAATTTGGTCTTCACCTCATGCAAATCCCTAACTTTGCAATTCGCAAAGGCCCCTGCCCCATCCCACCTTAACAGAGACTCCTCCATGATTTACAGTTGGTGTGTGATATAAGAGCTTTTGCTGCTCTATCGTAATATGACTGAGTGGCTTATGGAGAGTCAAAGTTAGAAAAAGAATGGGAGGTTAATTTCTGGTGAAGGAAACCGAGAAGCAAAAATAACAAGAAAAAGACAGAGAGTCTTTAGAATGGCCAACTGACCCGAGTGAGTCAGGCCAAAGCACTCATTGTAGGTCAGCCAGTCATGAGTCAATGACTACAGTAATTAAAAAGGACTAGAAAAAAAAACTGGATGTCCCAAATCTTGTGCACAGGGGTTGAACCACCAGGAATAGATATGTTCCTCCCTTTGAAATGGCAGGGGAGGGGTTAAGGAACAACTTGGGTTTGAAAGTCAGTTGGCTGGGAGTAGTGATGAGGAAAAGACGAGAAAGACATGAAAATTACAGCCCCTATTTTAAGATTAGCTCTGAAAAAGGGTCTCACACCAGGCATGCAGCTCTGGAGACAAAACCAGCGAACAAGTACGTTAGAACTACAGCAGAAAACCACAAAGAAAATTCAAGATCAGTCACTGATCTCTTTCTCCTCATGACATATTGCTACTCTTTGTCCTGCTAATGTAAGCAACTCAGTTTTTATACTGTTTCTTTCACTCCAACGACAACTTGAAAAGTGTAGTAATGAATAAACTTTTGTGTTAGTGAACTAAGAGTTTTGTGAGTTTGTCACCTTTTCCCACAGTGAGGTTACAACCGTACAACATCCTATTTGGTGCAGAAACAATACAACCTTCTATTTGAGACCCATAATGGTACACTATCAACAACTCTTTGCCAAACATAGACCGTTATATTTGACCCAAAGATTTTGAATTTTGATTTGTCAGTCCAAAGGACTTTATTCTACTGTTTTATTGTCCAGTCTTTGTGTGCCTTGGCCCACTGGAACCTTTTGATATTGATTTGCTTCTTCAACAGTGCTTTCTTGACAGCAAATCTGCCGTATAGGCCAGATTCACAGAGTCTTCTCCTCACAGTGGATGTTGAAACATTTTTTTCCCAACATTACTTCAAACATCACTATACAGCTGAACCAGTCAGCTTTCTGTCATGCAAGCTGGTGACTGATAAAATTGTCCACTGCACTAGTAAAACAGCTAGTATCTAGCAAACAGTAATTCAACACAATACAGTCTAATGTGAGTTCAAGTTATGGTATAATGTAACTTTTGGAAAACATTTCATTCATGCTTGGTACTAAAGAAAAATGCCTGCAAATCCATTTTTTAAGAGATATTTGGTTATACTAAGGTCAAAATTTCTGAGGAAGACTTGTATTTAATGTAATAAATAAAACCATTGTGGTGCTTGTTTCATTAAAAAATAACACTTTCAGGACGAGAAATGAAAATTTTTGAGAGTGGCTGCGTACTAAAGCCCACTTGGCTTTAAATACACCGACTGCATCTCTGCAAAGGGGTAAGACCCCACCTCCCCAATGAGTGTCCAAGATATGACACTAAACAATCTCATGTTGAGGTTCCAATAATTCTGGAGCTTTGGGGAATGCGGAGTACCCCCTCATTATTGCTCCCAGATCCACTCTGACCTGGAGGATTCTCTCTGTGGATCAAACAGAACTTATTGCCATCTAAACTGTGAAAACAAATGAGGTATATATAAAATTTTTAAATGGGCCTAAGCATTTTTTTGTTTTTTTTTTGTTTTACACACACAGAGTTAAATAGTTTCAAGTATTTCTATCTAATACAAATAATTTTATTAATAATTTATTCAACATTAATCATTTGTTTGCACAGAGTTGAATGGTTTCAAGTATTGCTATGCATCACTAACATTTCAATTAAACATTGGTCATTTGTTTACACACAGTTAAATGAACCAACAGTTCTATTTCTAACTATTCAATTCAGCATAAGTCATTTGTTTGCACTCAGTTATATTTGTCCCATAGATAGGACCCTATCATGTGCTATCACACCTGCCCAAAGTGAACATGGGAGCAATGTCAAAGAAGAGGTACTTTGCATTCTCCAGAATTTCTGGAACCTCACCATCAGTTTGTTTAGTGTCATATCCAGGACACTGAGGTAGTCTAACCCCTCTGCAAAGATGCAGTCAGTGTATTCTACAGCCCCAGCCAACAGGGCAAGACATATTAGTGATACATAGCAATATTTGTAACCATTTAACTGCATCCTGATAAAACTGTTAGTGTGGAATATTTGAAACCATTTACCTGAATGCAAAATAGAATTATTGGTATTACGTAGCAATACTTGCAGTCATTTGACTGTTTGCAAATGAATAAATCACCTGAGGAAGGCTGGAGGACATATCAGCCAAAACGTTGTGGAAATAACAAAGATGAAGGCAATTGTCCGAAAACCCTTAATGATAAAAATCATCAAGCTTCATCATAGAAATTTAGACAATGAATAGTGTTGAATAGAATAATTAACGTTAAATAGCAATACTTGTAACCACTTTACCATATGCAAACAAATGAGTGATATTCAATAGAAACATCTGTTAGATCATAATAGTTAAAACCATTTAACTGTATGTGTGTGTGTGTGTGTGTGTGTGAATTCATGTATAAGTATATATGTACGAGCAATATTGAATAAGTCCTGGCAAGGAAGTGTCCGTGGTGTAATGGTTATCATCATAGGAAATGGACATGGCGACATGAGTTCAAATTCTGGACGAGACTGACTGCATTTCACATAGCACTAATACCCTTGGGAAAGGTATGAATCCAATTATTCTCCCTCCAGCTATGGGTAAATAGAAGGGCAGACTAGGTTCTTCAGCCTTGATGAGGCAACTAGTCTAGGAGAAGGAAAACTCTGAATTCAAACCAGTTAAACTCCGCTTAAAAATTGACCTCGTGTCATATCCTGCCCGAGCGGAGGGGTTGGGTAAATATGATAAGTCCTGGCGGCAACACTCCACAAGACACCAACTATACGGCCACCTGCCTCCCATCATGAAAACTATCCAAGTTAGACGAACCAGACATGCAGGACACTGCTGGAGAAGCAGGGACGAGCTCATAAGTGATGTATTCCTATGGACCCCCACATATGGCCAAGCAAAAGCAGGACGACCAGCTCGAACATACATACAGCAGCTATGTGAGGATACGGGATGTAGCCCTGAAGACCTGCCAGAGGCGATGAATGATAAGGAGAAGTGGCGAGAGAAGGTCAGGGATATCTGTGCTAGTGGCACGACATGATGATGATATATGTGTAAAATAATTAGGGAGTATAGTTGATTGCATTAATGGTGAGCTGTTTCTTAGCGAGATTTACTAGTTGACCACAGGACAGGGGAAAGGCAAGGAACATTTTTGAGAAAAATAATTGAGGCAAGCTAAAAGACAGAAAGAGAGAAAGGCTTTAAGGGAAAAATGAATGGGAACAATTTGGTCAAGATAACAGCAGATGCCTGGGTTAAAAATTGAACTGTATCAGCAGCAAATTGGCAACAAGTCCTGATTGGTTGAAAGAAGCTCAAGTGGAAAAGCAGAGGGATTGGATGCAAACTAGAAAACAGGAAAGTGACAGTTGGACACCAGACGCAACTATGTGAAGAGAAAGGAAAATTATGGCCCCCATTTTGAGGAGAGATCCACAGGAAAGATAATATCAAGGTCTGTATTTGCACTCCCTCTCTCCTCACAACGTTTTATTTCTCTCTGTCTAGCTAAAGCAGTTGACTCATTTTTCATATGCTGTTTCTCTCTCGTTGACAACTACTAAGAGGTGTAGAAGTAAATAAACATTTGTATTAGTGAACCAAGATGGTGTGTTGTGTGTTTGTCACTTTTTCTCATGGCAAGGATTAGGGTTAGTTAGACATTTGAACCACTATATTTCTATGAGGCAAAGTAGTATTACAAAAATCTATTTGAGACTGGTAGCATATATATATATATAGCCAGCCCATTGGTACTGGGGTTCAGTCCCTGATCAAGTCATAACAAAGACTCAAAAATGGTACTTCATGTTTCCTCGCTTAACACTCAGCATAATAAGGTATTGATTAAAGGTTAGAGAAGCAATCCAGGGAAAGCAGTAGTGCCCATTCCTACATCTTGATGTAGTAGCTATTTAAAAGGAAGTCTTCAGGTCGCCCAACTTACTAAACATATGTACATTTATATATATATATATATATATATTTTTTTTTTTTTCTATTTGCGTATATGTGTATGTGTGTGTGTGCATATATATATATATATTTCGGGTTTGTTTATAAAGTTCTAAGCCTCACCCAGACAGAAGAGTGATAGGCAAATATTTTTATTGTACATTACTACTTTATACAAAAATAGAAAATAAAATCAGATTTTTGTCTTGATTTTCAGTGTAGATGTGACCCATAGAAAAAAATCTGATAGTTCAAGCGTAGAATTTCTTAATGATCCTCTTACATGTCTATATGTATCTACACATATTTATATAGATGTGTGTGTGTGTGTGTGTGTGTGTGTGTGTGTGTGTGTATATATATATATATATAAATTAATGTGTGTGTCTATTGGTGATAATTAATGATCACTGGATGTTTCATTGACTCAAAGAAAGCTGAAGAATTCATTGTGATCAAAACAAAGATTGGGACAATAATTTGGAAAGTTTGTAAAATAAGAAAAATTAGGAATTGAATCTATGGAAATTCCATGGTATGAAAATATGAAGAGGAGCTATTTATACAAGAAAGGATGATTTGCAATTTCATTACAAGTAAATTTTATTGTAACATTTACCATAAGTAAGTAGAGTTGGCGACCTTAGTCGAGGGTGATCCCAAGTCTCCCTTTTTGATTACTACTACATCAAAGTGTAGGGGAGGGCACTACTCCTTTTCCTGGATTGCTCCACTTTACTCTTGATCCGTACCTTATAATACTGAGTGTTAAGCAAGGAGGTATCAAGTACCATTTTTTTGAGTCTTTGGTATGACTTGACATGGGATGGAACCCAGGTCTCCTGGGCCATTGGCGAACACTATAACCATTGTTCCAATGTCTGGTACAACCTTTACAATAAATAATGCAAAAATATGCAATAATAATCTATATAATAATTAGTCAATATTTAATCCTTACAAAAAGAATATAATCTATATGTAGTTGTAGAGCTTAGCCTGTATATAATGTCACAGTCAGAAACTGTATGTTTATATTTACAGTTTTTGTGTGGTTTCTCAAAAGACTTTTGCATATGATTATATGATATCAAGTATTCTTTTCTCACACAAATAATTTGCAAATAGATCTATTTGACCCACAGATATTATAATGTGGTATTTATGAAGCTTTGGAGCTCTTTTTTGGCCTCTGAGAGCACATTGTTGGGGCTTATTAGATCCTTGGAACTCAGATCTTCAGCTAATCAATATACAATAATTTAGATTTACTGTGCTACTTAGTGAGGGTTGATGAAGTTAGCACAAGAATGTAGAAGAATATCCAAATTGAATGATGAGACGAATGAAGAATATCTCACTTGGCTACAGGGAGGGTATGTTTATGAGCATAATCTGTAGATGAATGGATAAAACACAAGTGGAATTATAATATAGATACCGAATCTCAGAATTTTGGACAAAAAAGAAAAGTTTATAAATAAACAATCCAAAACATATCAAAAATAAAAACGATTTTAACCACTTCCTGGTGCGGAGTTTACACTAAGGACTTTGAGATTTAGGATTCTGTCTCAAGGCCAAAATTTGTATAAGCTTTGATACTATTTTGTTGTTAAGTTGGAAAAAGTATCTTTAAAAGTAACTTTATTGATAATATTGATATTTAGCGAGCATGGCACAAGGCCAAATAAGGGGAAATAGAAAGATTGTTTTACATTAAACTTCCAAGTGGGTCTGTCTGTCATGAAATTTATCATTCCAAATCTATTTTTTATCTAGGCTCAAACTCTGGTATTGATAGGGGATATACATATATATATATATATATTTCAATCAATCATGAGGCAGATCACATTATTGATGGTATAGTATTGGACAAAGAAGAACAGATATAAAAAAAAAAAAAGTTATTTTTTATTATTACCACAAAATTTAATGAAACTTGATTGATTTAGATGTATATAGGAAGTGGTAATTTACTAAGCTTTTTGCTTAGATGTGGCACAAGGCCATATGAATGGGGCACCCAATGAGACTTGAACTCACTCCTGTAGGTTTGCTAGTCTAGCTTGCAAACAATTATGCTATTCGAGGCACCCAGATGCATATAGGAAGTGATTATTTTTCTTGATTATTGTTCTCATGGTTCCCATAGGTATAAAAAAAGTCAATTTTCTCAAAAGAAAATTCTCAGAAATACCAAAAAGTAGGAAATTTCTTAAAATTTTCCTTGATTTAATATTCTAATTTATGATTAGTCCTTTGCTAATGGGTGATAAGCAGTTGTCTGACAAAAATAATCCTTTCCTAGGTAAGTCTAAGCCATTGAAATTTCATTTAAATTTAAATACTGTATCTGGAAGTTTTATGATGGAATGTGCTGACATACAAATTTTTCCAAGATTTGATGACCCCCCCCATCCAGCTTATTGGAAACCATCATGATATACCAATACTTCTATATAGTCAAGCTATTATTTAATCTGTAAACTAAAATGTTTTAAGATAAACACAAATAAAAGGTAATAATTAAACCCCAACAGAAAACACAGCTGCTGATGCCCCAAAATCTTTCAAACCAATTGAGAATTCAATGATTGATTTTTATAAGCTGCTTTTGGCATTTGTTTTTCAATGGAGAAAAAAAAAACCGATGGCATTTTGAAAAAATGAAGGCAGGGAAAGAACTCCATTTTTTATTCTATTTATGTCAGCAGTACCAAATTGAAGAAGATTCCCCCAAAATTTCATTGTGTACTTGGTCGTACCCTTAGGGGGTTGGAAGAGCCAAGATTTTCAACAATAACTGTGGACAAATATAGAAACTGTTTTGTTAAAAAAAATGACGAGGAAAAATTATAGTGGTTTCCTCAGATTAAACAATAACTGTTTGTCTTCAAGGAAACTTCTTGAAATATCAAGCCAGACATTTTTGGAGGCTGGCAATTCCTTATGAGTTAATGGTATTTACCATTTTACCAAAAAAATAAATATTCTCTATTCCGTTGCCAAAAATGTTCTTTCTATTTTTGTGTGGATTTTTTTAGAAGTATTGAATCTAATCTGAAAGAAGTTTGATTAAGTTTAATATCTCTTTAAATATTTTTTGAAATGGTCAGGATTAATTCTCAAATTTTAGCATTTATTTTTGAAATTATAAATCTATGTTTAAGTATTACTTGGGTGAGTTTGCACTATTTTGGTAGTACATGCTAGTCTGTGGCACATAAATCCTGTGACTAAAGCAATTTGAGCAATGGTAGATATTCACTGTTGTTGGTAATATTGTGGTAGTTGGTATGTTGACATGTTGTGCATTGCTTTACTCTCTCAGTGATTTGAAAGCTGCACAGATGAACATATAATTCAGGACTTTATACTTTATGAGTTCAAATTGGGTCACAATGCGGTAGAAATGATTAAAAAGTGAAAGCGCAGTTGATCACAGTAACTAGATGGTTCAAGAAATTTTGCTTGGACTGCAAGAACCTTGGTGATCAGGCAAAGTCAAGGAGGCCTAAAACTGTGGATTTCAAGGCTATGCTCCTGCAAGTAGCAGTAAGAGAGTATTAGGCGAGTTTTCCCAATTTCACAGTCTGGTGTGGTTCAACATCTTCATAACAGCAACAAAAGCATCAGAACTGCTGAATTGAGTCTTACACCACCGAAATATTGCAAATCTTTTGACTCACCCTTTTATTTTAGCATTTACTTTTCAAAAGAATAAATTTATGATCAGAATAACTTTTAGTTATCAATTACTTTAAAAAATTTCCATTTCATTTTAGCAATGTCAATCTGACGTAAATGATTATATGAACTTCTTGTCTGATATATTATCATTACTTACTAGCATCCTCATCTTTTTTGTTTTGTTCATTGTGTTTAGGGAAGTGGCATCACATCTTTGAGAGAAGCCACTCATGAATTCCAATAAATTCAGGAGGTGCCCATGGTGTAATGGTTATCATTATAGGAAATGGACACGGAGACATGAGTTCAAATCATGGACGAGACTGACTGCATTTCACATAGCACTAATATCTTTGGAAAAGGTATGAATCCAATTATTCTCCCTCCAGCTATGGGTAAATAGTAGGGCAGACTAGGTTCTTCAGCCTTGGTGAGGCATCTAGTCTAGGAGAAGGAATACTCTGACTTCAAACCTGTTAAACTCTGCTTAAAAATTGACTTTATGTCATATCCTGCCTGAGTGGAGGGGTTGGTAAATATGATAAATTTCAATAAATGAAATATTATTTTGCTGAGCTTAAAGTAATAATACAAGATTTAATGCTCCCCGTTTCACCATAGATAACATGCAGGTGGTCTGCCAATGAACTTTTCAATGGTTTTAAAAAGGTTTTCCTGATGCCAGCATCGCAGGACTTTAGAAAACAGAAAAAGACTAAGTTCAAACTCTGGCTGAAGCAGTTCATGTTCACTTTGGATTAGTACCATAGAGAAAGGCATGAATCCATCATTTCCTGCAATGATGATTGACAGAAAAGGGAGTTTAGTAAAGTTAGGTGTTCTTATTTTGCGGCTATATAATATTTGCTGCTGAGATAGGTACTTCCAAATAAATCTTTTTTGTTAGATACCATCAAAGATATACTATCATCCATAGTACACCCCTAAAAATATTTCTATTTAAGTTCATTCTTAATAGCATTTGTGCAACTTGGATGAAATATTGTAAGAGTCTCTTGTGCTCATAATCATTGGAGAGCTGAAAACAGTCCAACAACCCTAAAAGGTAATGGAAGGATCAAAAATTAGAGAAATTGAAACTATTTAGACAGTCTAACTTAAATCAGCAAAAGCCATTTGTTTGTCATAACAGTTTCCTAATATTAACCACATTCTGTTATATTTTTACAGATAAGAAATGGTAAATAAATTATTCCACTTAAATATCTGTGAATTAGATTTGTCAAACTTGGTGTGCCCAATAAAAATAGAAATAATCTGGTCTTTTTTGCTAACTATGAAATTCTTTTATGTGTATATTAAAAAAAAAGGCCTTTCCTTTCTATCACACCGTCTTGGTGGGGCTTAGAATATTCTGTCTCCCCTGCAGAGGTGTAAGACCTCCTAAAAAAAAAAAAAAAAAAAAAAAAAAAAGTGTTCTAGGTATGATACTAAACTACATCTGGTGGTGAGGCTCCAGTTCAGGAGCTCGGGGGGAGTATGGAGTACCTTTTCATTGCCATTACTCCCATGTCCACTTTGAATTGTAATATCTATGGGTCAAATAGATCTATTTGCAAATTATTTGTGTTAGAAAAGAGTACTTGATATCATATAATCATATGCAAAAGTCTTTTGAGAAACCACACAAAAACTGTAAATATAAACATACAGTTTCTGACTTAATTTTATGTGAAAGTGTGAGTGTGTATGGTTGTGGATTGAACATGGGTATGCATGTGTCCATATAGGTGTCTGGAAATAGGAATCTTTGCCTCTTCATATATACATAAGGTCAAGCCAGAAGACAGGCTGAAGAACAGGGTCAGTCGGTCAGTAGAAGAGGTAAGAGAGAGACATAGGGGTCAACCAGAGGACAGTGAGAAAGGGGGAATCTGACACCAGAAGTGGGTAAGAGACTGGTGCAGTTGGACAAAGATGCAAAAGATGGTCAGTTAGAAGAGACACATCAGCCAGAGAAGAACTGCAAACAGGACAGCGAGAAGTAGTCATTTGGCTACTAGACCACAGATACAGAGATGGGCTGAGTAAAACAGATACAGAAGTGATGGGTCAGGAAAAACAAAGATAGACAGACATGCAAATAAGCAGAGAAAATTTTTTTAGTTAAGGGATTTTGTACGGGGAAAAAAAAATAAAAAAAAGGTCACATGAGCTTCTCACCCCAAACATTTATTCAACCTTTTGTGTTTTCGCCTGGTTTCTTTCTTTGTGGAATCGTTTAGGACATGCATTTCAACTTGCTGAGAAAGCAAACTCAGTGAGAGGTTAGATGACTGAGCAGCCTGAGAGTGAATGCCCTAGTCAAGTTATATATTGCCACACTGATAATCTAGGCATAAAATAACTCCAGATGGGTTGACATGCCCTTAAAATTGATCAATCAATCAGATCTACAAGAATACAAAGTACTGAATTTATTACTGTATTGAATGACAATAAGTCAAGAAGAGAAGTGTAAAAACTAAAAAAGTGCAAATAAAGCAAAATAAAGTATTGATACTTATATCCAACGTTGAATAAGATGTTATTCAATTGCAATACAAAACAAAATGGAGACCAAGAAACAAAAACATTCCAAATGACAAGAGATTTGAAATCATAACATTTAAGTAAAAAATGTATTACTTCAACAAAATGGCCAATTGAAAATTAAATATTGCAAAGAAAATAAAATAGAATTATGTAATTGAGTGAAGAGAAAATTTAATTAAATTTTCCATTTGGCAAAATTCAAGTGCTTTCCAATTAAGCCAGACTCAAATTCTTGGAAGGTACTGGAAGTTATTACTAATTTTGGATAAAACAAATTGTTTAATACACTTAGTCGAGAAACACGGGGATATTCTCATGAAAACCATCATTATTAGAAGAAATTCTCAAGCTGAAGGCAGTTTTATGATATCATTGGACATTGGTGAAAAGGATGTGTGAATATTCTCGGTCCAAACAATACATGCAGCATTTAAATTTGAAAAAAAAAAAGAAAAATGAATTTGATTGTCTCAATTGTTTTGATTAAAAAATAGACTTTTCATGATCTCAATGAAAAGCCCAAAGGACAAATAAATGATTAAAAAATAATTTGCTGATGATTTAGGTTTATGAAAATCAGGGATACCTGATCGAACTTGTTTTGTTATCAGAATTTTTAGCTCAACTCAGTGCCATAATATGAGCAAAACTAAAAAAACAAGAAAAAAAAACCCACAAAAAACAAAGGTATTTTTTTATCAAAATCCCCCCCCCAACCGAACTGTTTAGTTTGAGTAGAAATGACTAAAGTCAGGGTAGAGTGAGTGGGCAATAAGAAAAGCAAAAACAATATCTAAATAAAAGTTTAAATTCAGGCAGTGCAAAAAATACAATTACGATAAATTTAATTTTGTTTTTCTACTACTAGAATTTGCCATGTAATATATATATATATATGAGTGTGTGTATGTCAGATTCACTGCAAATCTATATTTTCAACATATATGTGTGTGTGTGTATATATATATATATATGTGTGTGTGTGTGTGTGTATAGATATATATCTGTCTGCATATATACATTTAGATATGTGTGTGTGTGCATACATGTATATGTCTGCGCTTGGTCTTAGGGCATATCAACCCTTGTTGGATATATAATGCCATACACTGTTTTACATCTATATCAAATATATGATTTGTAAACAAATTTTGTAGATACATACAAAGGATCAATTGGTTCTATTTCCAACAATTCAGTTTAGTCAAAGTTAAATGGTTCCAAGTATTGTCATCCATCACTTATAATTTGATTAAATATCAGTCATTTGTTTACACACAGTTAAATGAACAACAGTTCTATTTCAAACAATTCAACTTGTCATTTGCTTTCACAGTTTAAATGTCAAACAGTTCTATTTGACCCATAAATAGGTGCTACCACTCTGGGCCAGAGTGGACTCGGGAAGGGTGGCAATAAATGGGTAATCCAGATGCCCAAAGCTCCAGCATTACTGGAGCCTCATTATCAGATTGTTTAATTTCATATCCAGGACACACACACACATATATATATATATATATATATATATATATATATATAAAAATGTGTGTATGTGTGTGTGTGTGTGTATATATATATGTATATATATACATATATATAAATGATGTGTGTATGCACATATATATATGTATATATAAAATGCGTGTGTATACATAAATACATATACTGTGAATGTGTGTGTGTGTGTATACATATTGTGGGTGTGTGTGTATGTATATATATATATATATATATATATATATATATATATATATATATATATATATATATATACGAAATGTGTGTAGTACATTGAATTGTGAGCCATATTCCTTTTTCAAGGGTGTGTCCTCCGTTCACCAAATTGTTATGGCAAAAATGCAACTGAGCCAACGAAGGAATATGGCCTGAACAACAACAACCGTACACTATAACTGGTTCCTGCTTAACAATGGGGATATTAGAGATAAATATACGTCAACACTAAAAAACAAGTTCGATGCATTTCAGGAAATATCAGAAATACCTACTCCAAATGATAAATATGAGAACTTTGTCAATGCCCACTTTGAAGTGGCAGCAGAATGCATATCAGCTAAACAAAGAGCTAAACCTAAAGTCCCATGGGAGACATCAGCAGTTGGAAAAAAGTGTGCAGATGTGAAAACTGCTTCCCAATGTAATAGGAGGGACCCAACCAATATCAATGCCCAGAAACTTAAAAAGGCACAAAATGAATTAACATATACCTAAAAGAACAAACAGAATACATACAAAATCAGATCAATAAGATTAGAGACTCGGTTGAAGATAGACAATCTCGGATAGCATGGCAGACGATAAACAAAGTGAGCAGAAGGAAGAGTACTGCAAAAGCTAAACTGAAAGCTACCAATGAAAAAGAACGAATATACCCGTGGAAACAACATTTTGAGAATTTACTCGGGAAACCTCTTAAAGTTAGGCATGAACAAATCATGAAAATTATTAGTTATCAACGAGATATCAAACTAGGACAGTTTACACAAGAAAAACTCTACTCAGTACTAAGAAAAATGAAAAATAGGAAAGTAGCAGGTCTTGATGAAATACTCCCAGAAGTATGGAAGACCAGGGAATTTGACGACATACTGAACTGACATTGTAATGCTGTATATAACCAGAACACAATAGACAGATGGACAAAGGGATTCATCCTCCCTTTCCCTCAGAAGGGTGACCTTGGAATAGCCAAGAACTACTAAGGTATACCCCTTACATCCAAGACCAAGATCCACAATGCCCTACTATGCAACTGCATAGAACCCAAAATTGAGAAAATACTTTGGAAGAAATGGCTTTTGGAGAAAGTGACCCATGATATCACAAATTTTAACGATCCGTTGAATTCTAGAAGGTGTGCATGCAAAAAACCTTGATGCAACAATATTATTTGTAGACTTCTCCAAGGCATTTGATTCTACATACAGAGAAAAGGTGGAGCTAAGACTTCTCACCAACAGCCTCCCCCAAAAAACCGTCACAACCATAATGATGCTATATAAAAACATGAAAGTAAAAGTCCCCTCCCCAGATGGAGACACAGACTACTTCAACATTGTAGTAGGTATGCTACAAGGAGACACATTAGATTCATACCTCTTTATCATCTGCCTAGACAACATGTTTCGAATGTGTACAGATTTAATGGAAGAAAACGGTTTCAAGCTGGCAGAAGATACCTCGCACAAACAATTAATGACACAGACTACACCAATGACATAGTGCTTCTGGCAAATACACCCACCCAAACAGAAACCCAGCAACATAGTCTGGATCAAGCAGGTGGTAGTATAGGCCTCCATATCAATGCAAACAAGATGGAATATATGTGCTTTAATCAAAGAGGCGACATCTCCACACTAAATAGTAGTTCTCTGAAACTAGTGGACAAGTTCACCTACCATGGAAGCAGTGTCTCATCAACTGAGACAGACATCAACATGCGACTAGCAAAGGCATGGACAGCTCTCGATTTGGTCATATGGAAGTCAGACCTGACTGATAAGATAAAACGCAGTTTTTTCTAAGCAGCAGTTGCGTCGATACTGCTATATGGATGCACTACATGGATGCTAACTAAATGTATGGCGAAAGAGCTTGACGGCAATTACGAAAGAATGCTGCGAGCTGTACTGAACAAATCCTGGAGGCAAAACCCCACAAAACAGCAGCTGTACGGCCACGTACCACCCATCATGAAAAATATCCAAGTTAGATGAACCAGACATGCAGGACACTGCTGGAGAAGTAAGGACAAACTCATAAGTGATATACTCCTGTGGACCCCTTCACATGGATCAGCAAAAGCAGGACGACCAGCTAGAACCTATATACAACAGCTCTATGCTAATACAGGCTATAGCCTGGAAGACCTCCCTGGAGTGATGGATGATAGAGACAGGTGGCGAGAGAGAGTCAGGGAGATCCATGCTGGCAGTGTGACATGATGATTATCTATATATATATATATATATATATATATATATATTGTCATCCACAGACAGATCTGTTTCGTTCTATCAGAACTCTTCAGTGTGGCTAGACAGGCTAGATTCCTGAAGCTGGGATCAAAACCTGGTTGACTCAAACACAAATCCAAGATTCTACCACTCAGCCATGAGGAAACCAGCGCAAGCGAAGGAAATTTAAACGGTTATGTATCACAATTGTTTACACACACACACACACATACATGCATATTATATATATAAGTTGGTGACTTTAGCTGAGGGTAGCCTGAAGGCTCCTTTTTCAATAGCTACTACATTGGGGTGTAGGGGAGGCTGCTACTCCTTTCCTTGAATTGCTCCATTTTATCCTTGATTCTTACCTTATAATGCTGAGTGTTAAGGAAGGTGGCATCAAGTACCATTTTTAGGGTCTTTGATATGACTCAACCTGGGATTGAACATTGGTCTCCCAGACCATTGGCAAACACTCTACTCATTAGGCCAATGGTCAGGTTATATATATGTGTGTGTGTGTGTATATGCTCCAGCATGGGGGTTGAGCTCTCTGGTGAAGGAATTTATAGCTGCCACTCACAAAATGTAAAGCTGTTTGAATGATTTGAGCACTCTGGTATCTGGTAAGGCAAAAATGTAAACAAAAGGAAGCTACTACATAATGCCTTATAATTCCCAAGCTGACATGGTTTGCTTGTTGGCTGAGCGGTATGATACTAATCTAACGTAAAGTTGGGTGGGTTTCGATCCCAACTTCAAGTGTCCTACGTGTCTAGCCACACTGAAGAGCTGTGATACAATGAAACAGTCTGTCTGTGGATGACTATATATATATATATATATATATATATATATACGCACACACACACAGGACACTACCAGTCAAAAGTATTTGGCAACACTCAAATTTTTTAATGTGCTATTTTTAATGAAACAAGTATCAAAATGGTTTCCTTTATAATACTAAATACAACAGCCATAAAATTTGATATATTCATTTCATAGAAACACCAATGGTTATAAATAAACACTTCTATAATAAAATAAATCTTATTAGATTCTAAATAATTTTTTTTTTTCTGGTTATTTATTTTGCTTAATTAAGAAAGAAATTATATTTCCCTATTAAGTTTTCTTGACTGAACTGTAGTTGTTTCATACAAAAAAAAAATGCTTTAATTTTACCCAACCAATTTATATTTCTAAGTCTGATATTTAGACCTCAAATCATTTTTCAATATCTTTTGTTTGTCAGTTGTAACTTTCATCCATTATGTATCTGCCATTCCTAAGCAAATTAGCTCAAATCTCAGACCAGTTTGTTGCCAGAGTCCCATTCATTATCATGGATCTATTTTCTCGCAATCTGTTTAAAGAGCAAGTCACTTGGGGAATTTCCAAACAGAAAACTTCATTTTTTTTTTTTTAGCTGATATTTACTGTTTCTTAGAGACTGGATGGTAAACATTTTGAAATCAACTGAGACTCCATTCAATATGTTAATGTACTGACTAGAAATCGTTTCATTCTTCACATGGAAATTCAATAAGAGAGAGAGGAGAAAATAATTGTATATCTTTATTATCATTAAAATATTTCAAATGTATATTTGTTTTTCTATAAGCTTATTTCATGTATGAATCTAAAAACAATATGCAACAATTACTAGCATGCCAGAAACACATATTGAAAAATAAGTAATTTAAAAATAAATCCCCACGTGGACCTATTCATTTTAAAGTACATATATAAGTAACTAATTAATGGCTGACCATAGTTGAGGGCAACCTGAAGGCTCCCTTTGCAATTGCTACTACACTGAGGCATAGGGGAAGGCACTACTTCTTTTCCATGATTGCTCCACTTACCCTTGATCCACACCTTATAATGTTGGGTGTTAATCAAGGAGGCATCAAGTACCATTTTTTGAGTCATTGGTATGACACGACCTAAGATTGAACTTGGGTCTCCTGGACCATTGGTAAGCACTCTAATTATGCCCATGGCTGGTCAAATATATATATATATATATATATATATATATATATACACACACACACACACTTTTATATATATTTATATACATATATATATACCTAACCCTTTCACATGAGCAGGATGTGGCACAAGGCCAATTTTTAAGCAGAGTTTAACATGTTTGAACTCCATGTTTTTCTGCTCCTTGACTGGTTGTCATACCAAAGTTGAAGAGCACAGTCTGCCCTACTATTTACCCATAGCTGGATGGAGGATTCTTAGATTTATACCATTCCCAAGGGGATTAGTGCTATGTGAAATGTGATCAGCTTCAGCCAAGATTTGAACTTGGGTCCCTATGTCAGTTTTCTATGGTGATAACCATTACCCAACAAGTGTCTCCTTAAGCTCTAGCATATATATATATATATATATATATATATATATATATAAGGTATTCTTCAATCCAGTAAATCCGGAGTAGGAACAATTTTGTTAGGACAAATTAATTATTCAAATTTAGAATATTTAAATAGTTCTGGTGGAGAGCACAATATAAATAGATTCACAGAGCAAATAATTTTATTTCAAGGAAAAACCAATATTTGGTCACTTTAGGATAATAAATTTATTTCTATCCTGTTAAGAGCATTGATATAAATCAAAGATTTTTAAATAATTTTTAACAGGACTTCATGCTCTTAACAGGAAGGAAATAAACTTATTATCCTAATGTGACCAAATAGTTTTTTTCTGGAAATAATATATATATATATCTCATCATGTTGCACTGCTTGTGTGGATTTCACTGACTCTCTTTCACTATTCATTTCTATTTTCCATTGTTTCCAGCAGGTCTTCAAGACTACATCCTGTATCCACACAGAGCTGTTGTAGATAAGTTCTAGTAGGTTGGCTAGCACTTGCATGTCCATGTGAAGATGTCCCTAGCAAAACATCACTTATGAATTTGACCTGGGTCCCAGTGTTTGAAAATCTGCAGCAGAACTCACCCCCCCATTACTTAAATCTATAAGTAATTTTTATTTGAATTCTGAAGCAGACATAAAGAAATGTTTCAAAAACTCCACATAGAAATAATAGGCACAAACCAACATTGCTTGATGGTTGCATGGACTGGCGCGTTATTGCTGACGTAGACCGACAACTCGCTTTTCCAATGGAAATAACGTCAACTTGCCAGCATCCAGATGTTGTCATTTGGTCAGTTAATTCAAAAAAAGTTATCATTGCTGAATTAACGATCCCTTTCGAGACCAACATTGACTGGGCACATCAGCAGAAATTGGAAAAGTACAAAGACCTACGTGAACAGTGTATTAAGAATGGCTAGTCAACAGACATATTTCCTCTTGAGATTGGATGCCAAGGCTTTATTTTGAATGCAACCTCAACATTTTTAACCAAACTTAGACTTTCACCAGCAAAGAAGAGGGAATATATTAAAACGATCCAAAACAAGACTGTAACTGCATCTGAATGGATATGGCATTCGTACAGATTAAACACCATCCAATAAAGTCTGGTAGTATTGTGAGATACTGCTGGGGTGCCCTGCATTAGTGGTAATGATACTTTGGGCCCGAAACCATCATCTTATGGGTCATCATCTGATGAAGACTTTACTGGAAGCAAAGCTGCTTCTTTTGTGGCAATTCTTGTATATAATCTTTTTATATATATATAAATTAGGATAGCATTGGCATAGAGTCAATGTTATGGTGAAGGAAGAAATCATTAAATCAAAAAAGTGCTCAAATGCTGGCCAGTAGAGCAAGATAAAAGCAAAAAGAAACTGTTTTCTAACTTCCTCATATTCACAGTGTTAACTTCTGTAAGATTATTTCAAGGAAAGTTAAAATTTCCTCACAGCCTGTATTAAACTGAAAAATCACAATCGCCATATTTTGATATCAGAGATTTTTTTCTTCTTTTATTTACAAGTCACAATTAATCAATATCCAAGTGGAAATTGAGCCATAAACTTCATGGATAAATGTTTCCCATAACCTATTAGGTCGTTAAAGTGCCATACTGAGTATTTCCTTTCATAGGATCTCTTAAAGTAATAGGAGTTACTTGGCAATTTCCTAACCAACTAACATGTAATGGGTTTTAGTGAGTGAGTTAGAGTGTAGCCCGAAAATAAGTACACTCCTACCAATTTTTTGAAGTGCATTTTTTTTCAAAGTTAAAGATACTAAAAAAGTTATTTGTTATTATTTATAAACAAAGTCAACAGCGTTGAAACCCTGGAACCAAAGATTACAGATGTGGAGAAGAGATGTACATTTCTAAATCAATCTTCTATCCTTGTGAGATACCATCAGACATAATATCGTCTATGAATAAGTGCACTACTAAAAAAAAAAAAAGGAGAAAATTTATATATATATATATATATATATATATATATATATATATATATATATATATATATATATATATAAATAAAAGCGGTTTATCGTTCTTACTAGCTTACTTGGTGAGTTAATAGAGGACCAAATGTTGCAGTATTGTTAAATAGTGCTCAATATCAATGATAGAGCATTTACATATAGAAATTGCAGATTGCATGAAACTCAGGGTCACAGACAGTATCATTTGATATAATATCAGTTAGTTTTCTTTAATAACAGGATTTTATTATTTCAAGTAGAACTTGTAAAATCTGAACAGATATAATAAGGTATTATTTATTACCAAACTCTCCTGGATTGTAACCAAAATTATGAATATTAAAGTTGGCAACTGTAGTTGAGGACAACCTGAAGGCTCCCTTTTCATTAGCTACTACACCAAGGTGTAGGGGAGGGCACTAATCCATTCCTGGGATGGCTCCACTTTACCCTTGATCCGTACCTTATAATGCTGAGTGTTAAGCAAGGAAGCATCAAGTACTATTTTTTGAGTCTTTGGTATGACTGGAAAACCTCTTATGTATATTTATACAATTTGATTTTTGCTTACAAAACTATGCAGCCATTGACACTTAATAAAACTGCCTAATCAAAAGCTGATGTGTTTTACAGGAGTGAAAAAAAGTGAGGGAACCTTCTTCCTTGTTTGACATAGACAATTTCAAACAAGGAAATTGGTCTTTTTCAATTTCTCTCTCTTCCACACTCACAGTTCTATAATTGAAATGGAATGAAGAGAATATTTTCAATTCAAGAAGAATAAAAGACATAACTAACCCAAAACACAAGACAGAAATGCATCAGCAGGCATGTTTAGTGTTATGGTTACTATCATCAGGAAGGGATTTGGTGACCCGAGTTCAAATCCTGGTCAAGGCTGTTTGATTTTTATTTTGCATTAATACCCTTGGGAATGGTATAACTCTCTCTCTCTCATATATATATATATATATATATATATATATATATATATATATATTCAATTTAATGTATTTAAATACAGGACTTGTTTATTATTTGAAGTAGCTGTGTATCCATTGCCCACTAATGCTAGTGGTCAGTTGTCTAACCCAACTAAAAACCAGGCTGTTTAATGTTAATTTTCAAGGCAAGCAGATAATAGATTTTAAAGAGAGATGTTTTCCAATTGTCAGAATGGTACAATGCAATATTCCTACACTTGTTTCGTCTTCTGCAGAATGGTACAGACTGGAAGCAAACCACGTGGAATGGTTATTATCATAGAAAATAGAATTTGTGACCCAAGTTCAAATCCTGGATGAGGCTGTTTATTGGTTGTTTTGTTTTATAGCGTATCAACAGTTTTCAAGTAATTTAATGTTGAATTAAATTCTAAATTTAGTATGGGAATAGTTTTTGTTTACAAATGGTTAAATGTCAAAACAGCTCTATTTCAAACAATCCAGTTTAGCATAAGTACAGTTTCAATGTTAAAAATAGTCCTTTTTTAAGCAATTCAGTTAGGCAAAAGTTCAGACAGTTCTATGTCAAACAGTTCAGTTGAGCATAAGTATACAGCTTCTATCTCAAAAATAGTTCTATTTCAAACAATTCAGTTTGATAAAAATACAGTTTAGTTCTATTTGACCTATAGATAGGACCCTATTAGGTGCTACAAATCCAGGGCCAGAGTGGGTCTGGGAGTGATGGCAATGAAGGGGTACTCGCATTCCCCAAAGCTCCAGCATTACTGAAAGGGCACCATCAGATTGTTTAGTGTCCTGAAAATGACACTAAACAAACTGATGGTTAGGCTTCAGTAATGCTGGGGCTTTGGGAATGCAGAGTACCCCTTCATTGCCATCGCTCCCAGGTCCATTCGAGCCTAGAGAGATGGTACCTGATTGGGTCCTATCTATGAGACAAATAGAACTGTTTGACAGTGTACTTAGGCTAAACTGAATTGTTTGAAATAGAACTGTTGATTCATTTAACTGTGTGAAAACAAAAAACTAAACTTATGCTACTTGAATTATTTGAAATAGAACTGCTTTATCATATAACTGTGTGTACAGGAATGACTGATATTTAATTGAATTGTTAGTGATGCATAAGAATACTTCAAAGGATTCAACTGTGTACAAATAAATGATTAATTATAAATAGAATTATTTTTATTAGATAGAAATAAGTGAAACCATTTAATTGTGTGACAAAAAATGAGTTCAGAATCATTTAAAAATGATATCTACAAAATATGTTAAGACATCATATATATAATATATATGTATTAAGAGGATTTGGCATTAAATAACCTAAAAAGGTTGATATGCCATAAAACCCAACCAAATCAAATCCCATATATTCAATATATATCTATAAACAAAATTTGGCATTAATTAACCAATAATGGTTGATATGCCATAAAACCAAAACAAATCCTATATATTCAATATATATGTATAAAAAGAATTTGGCATTAAGTAACCGACAATGGTTGATATGCCATAAAACCAAGAAAAACCAAATCTTATATGGCCTAATGTGTAAAGTGTTTACCAATGGTCTGGGAGACTGTGGTTAAATCCTAGGTTGAATTATACCAAAGACTTAAAAAAATGGTACTTGATGCTTCCTTGCTTAATATTCAAAGAAGCAGTCATGTATTCTACAGCCCTAGCGGACTAGGCAAGAGGCTACTTGTGTTTAACTTAGGGCTAGTGTCTTTGGGAAACACAAAAATCCATCTCTTTTCTCTTCTCCCCCAGTTAGGGGTACATAGTTGGGCAGACTGGGTGTTTTAGTCTTGGTTATGCAACCGATCTAGAAAGAAAACTGATAACCCAGTTGGCTGAGGTTGTAAAATACACCGACTGCATCAATCTGATCGTGAGGTTCCAGTAATGCAGGAGCTTTGGGGAATGCTGAGTACTCCCTCATTGTCATTGTTCCCAGGTCCACTCTGACCTGGAGTGGTAGCACTTTATAGAGACCTTGTAACCATTTAACTTTGTTGACTTATGCTAAATTGAATTGTTAGAAATTAAACTGTTTGATCACTTTAACTGCGTGTATCTACAAAATGTGTTTACAAATCATATGTTATATATATATATATATATATATATATATATATATATATATATATATATACACATATATAAATAGGTTTTAGCATTAAATAACTAAGAAAAACATAAAAGCAAAGGAAACTGAAAACTCTGAATTTAAACAAACATTACTTTGCTTGAAAATAGCCATTTTTTTACATTCTGCCTCTCATGGGGGGATTGGGTAAGTACATACTTTTTACATGTAGGAATGAGGGTTTGCAAAGAAGGTAAAATTGAATTATTCAAAAATAAAGCAGATCTATTAAAAAATTGACTAAAATATCCTATCTAGCTTAATGGCACCTTTAACCTCCTACAAACACATCATCCTATTTACCAACCCCTCCGCTCGGGCAGGATATGACACAAGGTCAATTTTTAAGCAGAGTTTAACAGGTTTGAATTCAGAGTTTTCCTTCTCCTAGACTAGATACCTCACCAAGGCTGAATAACACAGTCTGCCCTACTATTTAGCCATAGCTGGAGGGAGAATAATTGGATTCATACCTTTCCCAAGGGTATTAGTGCTATGTGAAGTGCAATTAGTCTCATCCAGGATTTGAACTCGTGTCACCATGTCCATTTCCAACAAACACATCATTGGCAGACCAACTGCATTTTAAATGTGGTGGGTTGTGAGACATTTTATCTTGTATTATTACTTAAAGCAAAGCAAAGTCTGGCATAAGACCTTTAATCTCTCTCTGGAGTTTTTATAAGGTAAATAGGTTTATAGATAAAAGTGGTCATAAGTTACATTTGATTTCTTGGAAATTATGAGTTCAATCTCTCAAAGATGTGATGCCACAACGAACAAAACAAAAAAGATGAAGATACTAGTAAGTAATGATAATACTTCAACCAAGGAGTTTATAATATCGTATATATCAGACTGACATTTCTAAAATGAAAAGGAAATCTTTTAAGTAACTGATGATAACTAGAGGTTATTCTGATCAGAAGTTTATAATTTCATAGAATTAATGCTAAAATATTGAAGTTAATTCTCAGGCAGGAAGAGGCTTATTAAAATAATGTAATCAGAATGTTTCGGGGAAAGAACAAGAGGAAGATGTCCACTCGACAAAAACAAAATGAATAATACCCCACCTCCCCACACCCCAAAAAACAAAACAAAATGAAAAATACCAAAAAACAAAAAAGAAAACTTATGATACTTGTATTAACATCTTTATCTTTCACTGGGGAGTGGGGGTGTGTGTGTGTGTGATGAAGCCAAAAACTTGAAAAGTTGACACTGTCATTTTACATTGTAATTCTTTTGACTTTCTGTGCTTACTGATAAACTGACGAGAACGTTCTGGAATTCAATATCATTTCCTTTAATTTTCTAATCAAGACTTTCAATTTAAGAATTCTCTAAAAATACCAGCATCTCTTGCGTAATGTATGCGTCATGTCAAACTGTCAAATGTTCCTAACTGTTGTTATCTTTAAATTGAGAGCGGAAGTAGTTTCAACATTAACTCTGGAGTTGAGCCAACTTTGCACTGTCTTCAGTTCAAAATATTTTCGAGCCACTTATTCAAACTTGAAGGAACTTCAACCATCACATGCAAGGAATACTCCTCAAGGCTGGCAGACAGCAGAGATTCCCTTGATTCTCTCTCGTCATCAGTCTCTATCGACCATCACTATCAGTAAATTTGCTAGATAGCACCCAGTGTCTGCACAGAGCTGATGAATGTAAATTTATGCTCGTCAACCAACACTGGTGTGCCCATGTGTAGGAGTCCATAGGAAAACATCACTTATGAATTTATCCTTACTTCTCTAGTATATCTTCCTTTTTCAATGGTCTCCAAGATTTATTGAAAATAGCATGCAGCACGCTTGTGTAATTCCTATCTAGCTTTTTCCTTGTTGTTTCATTAAACTCCTAGTGGTGTAGCCATACAATAGTACTGACACTGTTACAGCTTGGAAAAATTCCTCAGAGATCAGATTTTCATATGTCAATAGCAGTTTATGCTTTACCTATGCAAATGTTCACATGGCTTTGGTTTTATGGCATATCAACCATTGTAGGTTATTTAATGCCAAATGCTTTATATATATATATATATATAGGATTTGGTTTTGTTTTATGGCATATCAATCATTGTAGGCTATTTAATGCCAATTCCTTTTTATACATCTATATTAAATAAATGATTCGGTTTGGTTTGGTTTTATGGCATATTAACCATTTTAGGTTATTTAATGCTAAATCTTCTTTATAAAAGTAAGTAAGTAAAGTTGGCGACTGTAACTGAGGGTGACCTGAAGGCTCACTTTTCAATAGCTACTATACCAAGGTGTAGGGAAGGGCGCTACTCCATTCCCTGGATTGCTCCACTTTACCCTTGATACATACCTTACAATGCTGGGTGTAAAGCAAGGATGCATCAAGTACCATTTTTGAGTCTTTGGTATGACTCAACCTGGGATTGAACCACAGTGTCCAGGATCATTGAACACTCTACACATTAGGCCATATAAGATTTGGTTTGTTTTGGTTTTATGGCATATCAACCTTTTTAGGTTATTTAATGCCACATCCTCTTAATACATATATATTATATATATGATGTCTTAACACATTTTGTAGATAACATTTTTAAATGAGTCTGAACTCATTTTTTGTCACACAATTAAATGGTTTCACTTATTTCTATCTAATAAAAATAATTCTATTTACAATTAATTGTTTGTACACAGTTGAATCCTTTGAAGTATTCTTATGCATCACTAACAATTCAATTAAATATCAGTCATTCCTGTACACACAGTCATATGATAAAGCAGTTCTATTTCAAACAATTCAAGTAGCATAAGTTTAGTTTTTTGTTTTCACACAGTTAAATGAATCAACAGTTCTATTTCAAACAATTCAGTTTAGCCTAAGTACACTGTCAAACAGTTCTATTTGTCTCATAGATAGGACCCAATCAGATGCTATCACTCTAGGCTATAATGGACCTGGGAGTGATGGCAATAAAATGGTACTCATTTCTCAAAACTCCAGCATTACTGAAGCCTCACCATCAGATTGTTTAGTGTCATTTCCAGGGCACTCGCTAGGGGAGTCTTACCCCTCGGCAAGTGTATTCTGCAGCCCTAGCTGACTGGGCCACTCAAAAGATAAGATATTGCTACCTAGGTATGTGAAGTTGTCAACTAATTTCAGAGTCTTACCGTTTAAAGAGAACAAGGGACTGTCTTGATTTAAACACATAATCAGTTTTGTCAACATTCACAGAAAAACCAATAGCTCTTGTTGCCTTCTTCAGGCTATGCAGAAGAGAGTTGGCTTGAGCAGGTATATTCGAAAGAAGCTCTAGATCATTTGTGTAACCATCAAAATATTACAAAGACTGATCACACAACTAGTAAGAATATCAGAACCTTTATCTTTTTACATAACCTAATACAATCCCATTTTTATAAATTTATAGGAATATTTATGCAATTAATGCCAATACAAGTGAAGCGCTATGGTATAATTTTAATTTCAAAAGAATTAAAAAAATTAATTTAGGAGATTTAAAAAAAACTGAAAACACTCAATTTGTTTTAGTATCAAAACACCATTGAAACAAGGATATTACATGCTGTTTTGAATAAATCCAAGAAACAGCACTCTAGAAAACAGCAAGTGTATGACCACTTATCTCACAAACCATCTAACTAAGACCAACAAGATATGTTAGGTACTGCTGTAAAAGTAAGGACAAATTCATCTAACACATTCTTCTATGGACTCCTACACATGTACACAGCAAGTTTGGACAAGGAAAAACTTATATTTATCAATGTGTAGACACTCGATGCCGTCTGGAGGACTTACCAAGCATGGTAGCCAACAGGGACACAAGGTGTGAAAGAGTCAAAAGAAATCTGTGCTGTTGGCATGTCTTGATGATAATATATCCTATATCATAACCAACTACAATCCCAATTCGATTAGTTTATAGAGACATTCATGAACAGCTTTTAGTGACTAAAAGGCCAGTGCTAGTGAAGCTCTATGATACAAATTTAATTTCAAAAGACCTTCAAAAGATAGTTTCATAGAACTGTTTGAATATTAATTTTGGGTTTATCCAACTAATACCAATGTGTGGAAACTTAAGAAATTTAAAGAACTAAAAAGTAGATAACATTCACGATCGAATCAGTAAAATCAGAAATGCTGTTGATGATAAACAATCTCAATAAGTAGGGCAGAGAGTTAATGTAGTTGGTAGAAGAATAAGCATTTTGAGAGTAAAACTAAAAGCTGTCAGCCAAGAAGAAGACTTCAGAAGTGGAAAGAACATTTTTACAATCTGTTTAGAAACCCTCCTAAAAGTACAGATAAACCTACTAAAGAAATTATTCATGGCCAACTTAACATCAAACTTGGCCACTTTATGAAAGATAAACTTGACACAGTTCTGAAAACAATTAAAAGCAGAAAATCTCATCTCCTCAAGACAAGGGATTTTGATGACATACTTCTTCAATTATGCAATACGATGTATAAACAAAACATAAAAAAGAAATAGATGAAAGGTGGCATCCTCCCCTTTTTGTAGAAAGGTAAACTTGGAAACACTAAAAACTACAAAAGGCATATTGCTTACTGTTATAGCGGCTAAGCTTTATAATACCCTACTTGTCAAGTGTATCTAAAGCTGAGAAAATACTTAGGAAAAATCAGAATGGTTTTTAGAGAAATTGATTGACAACTTTTCAGATTCTGACAATTCTCCAAATCATCGAAAGAGTATGTGAAAAAAGTCTCAAGGAGAAAGCATTTTATTATATAGTAAGTAAAAGTAAAGTTGGTGACCTTAGTCGAGGGTGACCTGAAGGCTCCCTTTTCAATAGCTACTTCATCAAGGTATAGGGAAGGACGCTACTCCTTTCCCTGGATTGCTCCACTTTACCCTTGATTCCTACCTTATATTGCTGGGTGTTAAGCAAGGAGGCATCAAGTACCATTTTTTGAGTTTTTTGTATGATTCGACCTGGGATTGAACCTAGGTCTCCCAGGCCATTGGCGAACATTAACCATCATGCCAGGTCAGCAATGGTTTGCTTACCCAATGGTGACACCGATTTGTTTGACATCATTGCTGGAGTCTTATAAGGAGATATATCAACACCATTTTTATCTATAATCAACCTAGATCACATATGACAAACTTCCATAGAGCTAATGAGAAAAATGGTTTTACTTTAAAAAGACAAGGTTTGGTTTGGTTTCTTTGTTTAATGGCATATCAACCTTTGTAAGTTATTTTATATCAAAGCCATTCTCCTAGTGTAACATAGTCACATACATGAATATGGGAAATGTACATAGAATGTTTATAACATATATACATAGAACATAGGAATCCCAAAACACGAAAAACACTTACGACTTCTTAGTTCAGGTATGAAACTTTTTATTACCTTTGAGTTAAAAGGTTTTTCGACATAAGGAGAGAGATACCATCTTTCTATACTGACTTTTCAATCTGCACCCCCACCACCACACGCGCACCCGCTGCTAGGCCTCGGCGAGCAAGCGAAAGTCAACCTTCTTCCAACGGCAAAACTCAACTAACTCACTTTTCTCAAATCTCACAAAATCTTTCGCACACACTTCCGGTGCATGATGTCATTCACATCCCCCGGTCACAATTTTCTATCTGGAATTTTTATTTTGACATCTCTGAATGACACATCCTCCCTGCGCTCATGTTGCACCTAACTAACCCATGTGCTAAGCAAAAGGTTCTCAGCCTAACTAAACCTAAAGGCAAGATATATAAAACGAAATCCCTTGGCCATTATATTACACTAGAGGAACAGTAGTGGTACTATTTAACCTATAGCTTGGAGGATAAGGGGGTTCATACCTTTCCCAAGGGTACTTGCCCGAAAGTAAACGTAATAGCACGACTGGAGTCTGAACTTGCTTACTACGATCCCGCAGCCCATCGCTTTAACCATTACACCACGAGGACACCCCCTAAAAAAATAAGAAGCAGATGATACCCCACAGAAACTATTATGAATATGGACTATGCAGATGATCTAGTGCTTCTTACAAATACATCTGTACAAGTTGAATATTTACTGCCAAGCTTGGAAATGGCAGCAAGATCCATTGGCCTCTCTGTGAAATCAGAGAAAACAAAGTTCATGTCTTTTAAACAAGATGGTTCAATAACCAAATTAAGTGGTGAGCTTCTGAAATTAGTAGACCATTTCACAAACCTTGGTAGCTATATATCATCTACTGAAACCGATGTCAACATATACATAGGAAAGGCATGGACTGCTATTGAAAAGTTATCAATTATATGGAAATGTGATCTCCCTGATAAAATAGGGTTTCTTCAGTGTTAGTATTATTGTATAGCTGCACTGCTTGGGTTTTTATAAAGCACTTGGAGAAAAACACCCTAGAAAACAGTAGTTGTACAGCCATTTACCTACCATCTCACAAAGCATCAAGACATGCTGGGTTGTGCTAAAGAAGTAAGAACAAAATGTGGATTCTTATACATAGACACACCTGTGTTGGCCAATCAGCAAAGCCATTTATTTATCAGTTCTGTGTGGACACTGGATGCCGTCTTGAGGACCTGGCAAGAGTAATGGCTAATATGGACAGATGGTGAGAGAGAGGATATATGTATGTACATATAAAATATCTCAAGATGAGGAGTTGGGAATAATTCAAATTGAGAATAAATAAGAGGATTCTTATAAATCTCCAGGAGTGCTCAATGTATGATAATTAGTCTATAAAATTATAAAATTTCACACATGACAAATTCATATAACAGGAAGAAAAACTCAACAGACCATCATTTGGCTATTATAAATTTATTTCAGCTGGTCACTACATATGAGGAACCAACCTCTTCAGATAACCATCACATAAAGGAGACAATATATATATAATTAACATAATGGAGACAATATATATATATATAGTTATCCACAGACAGACTGTTTTGTTCTATCAGAACTCTTCAGTGTTGCTAGAATCATATCATATACAACTCAGCAGATATCAATCCATTATAAATTTATTTCAACAATTTGTTTGCACAGGCTGCTTTCTCAGATGGCAAATAGTTTCAATAGAGTGTTACAGCTATTTCAGGTAAAGAAAGTTTAAACATTTAAGGAATTATATAAAATATAAAAAATTATAATCTAGTTTTTATTGCATTACTTAATTGGTGCTACACAAGGAAAATTAGAGCGATAAAAAGTAATTTACATTTTTAAGCTTTATTTAATTTCCCATTTTTAAAAAAAATAAACTATAAAAATCCTATTTTTATTGAATTCTGAATATTAAGTGCTTCCCAATTTATTAATTAAACCTAATTATTTATTTAATCATTTTAGAAAATCGTATATTCTGACTATAATCGTTTTCATAACAAAGTATTCTTAACTACATTTGAAATCATTTGTGAAAGACAGCAGATGTTGAATTCAAAAGCCTTTGAATTAATCAGTTAATATCATAATCATTTAGTCTAATAAAATCAAAGTCTAATATATAATATGACTATATTTATTCTTGTGAATAATTTTTTTGTTTATATTCTAATCGGCTCATTAAGAATACTTTATGCTACAAGAATGATTATAGTCAGAATATACAATTTTCAAAAATGATTAGATAAATAATTAGATTTAATTAATAAATTTGGAAGCACTGAATATTCTGATTATATTAAAAATAGGAATTTTAGAATTTATTTTAAGAAATGGAAAATTGATCAAGACTTAGAAATGTTGTTGGTTGGTTGGGTTTTATGGCATATCAACCTTTGTTGGTTATTTACCGACAAGTCCATGATTATGCAAATAGTTCTATCTCAAACAATTCAGTTTAGCATGAGTACAGAGTTTAATTGTCAAAAACATTTCTCTTTCAAGCTATTCAGTTTATTCAAACTGTTCTAATTCAGCTAATTCAGTTTAGTATAAGAATAGATTTTCTTTACACATTGTTAATGTCAAAACAGTTCTATATTAAACAGTTCAGTTTAGTGTAAGTACAGTTTCAATGTCTCAAACAGTTCAGTTTACTATAAGCATGCAGTTTAGATATAAGTACAGTTTATAAAAATAGTTCTATTTCAAACAATTCAGTTTAGGATAAGTATGCAATTTAAATGTAAGTACAGTTTAATTGTGAAAAATATTTCTATTTCAAACAATTCAGTTTAGCATAAGTTGGCAGTTTAGTTCTTTTTAACCCATAGATAGAGCCCTATCAGGTGCTAGCATGCCGGGCCAGAGTGGACCTGGGAGTAATGCTTAAAAATGTAAACTATTTTTTATCTCTAATTTTTCTGATGCAGTTCTGAATAAGTACTGCAATAAAAACTAGATTATATTTCATTGGGTTAAAATTTCATGTAAAGTACTTTTTTCTTTCTTTTTCCTTTATATATATATATATGTATAAATCCTAAAATGTTAAAATTAAGATAAACTTTCTTTCCCAGGAAGAGCTGTAATTGTTCACCATATGAGGAAGCAGTATGTGCAAACAGATTGTTGAAATAAATATATAATGGATTAGTATCTGTTGAGTTTTACTTGAAATGAATATAACTCTGCATGTGAATTTAAAAAAAAATTTTTTATATATTAAAAGCCGCACATTGAGAATAGACAGATTTAGGGTGACACATTGACAACTGAATAAACAAAGCAGTTATGACTAACTGGAAACACACTCCTCCCATGTTTAATATATACCTCCCAAATGGAGAGTTCAGTGTCAGCTGTCCTGATAGCAGATATATAAAGTTTGTTTGAAGACACTTGAAGACCAGAAAATAATTTTCCAGCAAAACATGAGCATGCAAAATCACCAGTTTATTTTTTGTCATTTTTCTTATCATATATCAACTATTTTCAAAACTTTCCAAAAAAAACACATATTCTCAAATATGTTTTTGTGTTGACAAGATTCCCCCGGAAGTATGGAAGACCAGACAATTCGACGACATACTGCTCAGACAATGCAATGCAGTATACAATCAAAATCCGATAGATAGATGGATGAAGAGATGCATACTCCCCTTCCCTAAAAAGGGGGACCTCGGATTAGCCAAAAACTACCGAGTCATAACACTTACATCCATAGGAGCCAAAATCTACCATGCCTTACTATGAAACCACATAGAACCCAAAATCGACAACATACTTAGGAAAAACCAAAATGGCTTCCGAAGAAATAGATCCACGACCTCACAAATATTAACCATCCTTAGAATCCATGAAGGTGTACAGGCAAAAAACCTACAAGCAACATTAATATTTGTTGACTTTACCAAGGCCTTCGATTCCATTCACAGAGGAAAGATCAAATCCTACTAGCGTACGGCATACCTAAAGAAACCGTAGCAGCAATAACAATTCTCTCTAGAAATACCAAAGTAAAAGTACGATCACCGGATGGAGACACAGAATACTTCGACATTGTAGCAGGAGTACTACAAGGGGACATGCTGGCTCCGTACCTCTTTATCATTTGTCTAGACTACGTACTTAGAACATCGATTGACAAAATCAGAGAGAATGGCCTCGAGCTGACGAAGAAAAGAAGCAGAAGGTACCCCGCAAAAACAATTACCGACGCCGACTACGCCGATGACATAGCGATACTGGCAAATACACCCAACCAAGCCGAAACACTACTGCATAGTTTGGAACGAGCAGCCGCAGGCATAGGCCTCTATGTTAATGCACACAAAACAAAATATATGTGCTAAAATCAAACGGGGGACATCTCCACTCTAGACGGAACCCCTCTTAAACTAGTAGACAGATTCACTTACCTAGGAAGCAGCGTCGCATCAACTGAAAAGGACATCAATACGAGGTTAACGAAAGCATGGACAGCTATCAATAGGCTATCGATTATATGGAAATCAGACCTAACCGATAAAATGAAAGGCAGTTTCTTCCAGGCAGCGGTCACATCGATACTGCTATATGGATGCACTACATGGACTCTAACAAAACGGCTGAAGAAGAAGCTAGACGGCAATTACACAAGAATGCTGCGAGCAATCTTGAACAAGTCCTGGCGGCAACACCCCACAAGACACCAACTGTACGGCCACCTGCCTCCTATCACGAAAATTATTCAAGTTAGACGAACCAGACATGCAGGGCACTGCTGGAGAAGCAGGGACAAACTCATAAGAGATGTACTCTTATGGACCCCACACATGGCCGTGCAAAAGCAGGACGACCAGCACGAACATACATTCAGCAGCTATGTGAGGATACGGAATGTTGTCCTGAAGACCTGCCTAGGGCGATGAACGATAGGGAGGAGTGGCGAGAGAGGGTCAGGAATATCCGTGCAACCAGCACAACATGATGATGATGATGATTAGTTTCATGAGATTTTCTTGCTTAGACGCCATGTGATTGAGAAAACATTTTAAAGGTATCATTTGAAAAAAAAAAAAAGTTTGGAAGTGAAGAATAAGAATAAGTTGTTGATTATGACGTTTTAAAACCCAATGAAGAGGAGAACTTGACTAATTTTTAAAAATGTTTTCCTTTTTATTTTTCTAAATGCAGCCCAACAGTTTTTTTCTTTGTGATTTAGTTAAAGAACGCTCCTAAAAAACCTGTTGTTAAATGTTCTACAGCACTTTTCTAATTTAAAAAAAAAAAAAAAGGCCCACTTGGTAATAAAGAATGTGTATGTATTTACAAACACAAAATCAGGTGCACTGAAAATAATCTAATTTAAATTTCAATAATTAAATTAAAAACAGAATTAACTGAAGATGAATAAGAGTTTTTAAATAGTTTGACCCTTCAGGCCGAAGATAAGAGAAATAATTTTACTTAAAAGAATCAATCAACAAAGGCAGTTTTGATCTGTTTGATAAAAACTTGCAAGTTGATCAAGACAACTTTTACTGAAAAGTTTTCTCACTTAAAAATCTTAAAGTTTTTGTTTGAAACTTCTTACAAAACTTACGAAAACTTGTTTTTTGCTAAATGACTAAACAAGAAATTTAGATCACTCAATTAGTTTATAAGTTGTTTGGTCTCTTTTACACTTCTTATTGTGATATATATTTGTCTGCTGTTTATGTATGTTATTACCCAACCCCTCCATAATGAGCAGGATGTGATACAGAGAAAATATTTTTTTTACCAGTTTTCTTCCTATCACATATTTCTTTATTCTCCTCCCTTCCATGTTTCTTCTTCATATGTTTGTTTTTATTTCTTCCCCATTTCTCATTTTATCTCTCATTTGTTCTTCCCTCTTTATTTCGCGGGGTGTCCTCGTGGTGTAATGGTTAAAGCAATGGACTGTGGAATCGTAGTAAGCAAGTTTGTACTCCAGTTGCGCTATTATGTCCACTTTCGGGCAAATACCTTCGGGAAAGGTATGAACCCCCTTATCCTCCCAGATATGGGTTAAATACTACCACTACTGTTCTCCTTGGAGAATGGCTGTGGCATTAAATAACCTACAAAGGTTAATATGCCATTAAACAAATAAACCAAACATGTTTTTTCCTATTTTGATCACATATTTCTTTTTTTTTTTTTTTCTTCTACTCACTACATTATTTCTTTCTTGTTGATTCCTTTTACTTTACTTTCTGAGCTTTCCTTCTCCTAGACTGGTTACCATACCAAGTCTAAAGAGTCTGACCTACTATTTACCCTTAGTTGGAGAAAGAATAGATGGATTCATACCTTTCACAAGGGTATCAATGATAAGTGAAATGTAAATGGCCTTGTCCAGGATTTGAACTTGGGCCGCCGTATCCATTTACCTATGATGATAAAAATGCCTCTTGCTGCTCATGTAGTTGTTGGCGACTGTAGTCGAGGGCGAACAGAAGGCTCCCTTTTCAATAGCTACTACACTGAGATGTAGGGGAGGGTGCTACTCCTTTCCCTGGATTGCTCCACTTTACCCTTGATACGTACCTTATATTACAGAGTGTTAAGCAAGGAGGTATCAAGTACCATTTTTAAAGTCTTTGGTATGACACGACCTGGGATTGAACTCAGGTTTCCCAGGTCATTGATGAACTTTGATTTGCTCTAAAGATATATCCAGAGACACAGCAAATTCTAGTAATAGGAAAATAAGTAGATAATTATGGTTGTATTTTAGCACAGATTATATCTGAACCTTGCAAAGCTTTGGATTTTCTCATTAGTTTCCACAAACTTAACCCCTCTTCTACAATTTCTCTCATTTAGCTTTTTATTTTCTGAAAATGATAAGCTAAATAGTTCTAATAGTAGAGAAAACAAAATTTGATTGAGCAAATTTCAACATTCAATTATATATATATATATATATATATATATATATTATAAATAAAGGAAAATAAAAGAGATAGTTGTCCGGTGGCAAAAGCTGCTTGGTAGCACCAGGGGTGGCAGTACCGCCTTGAGCTACCGAAACTGTGTTATCACCCCTGGATGGCGGCTGATGAGGATATGGTATAGCACGTGCTTTCACACGTTGTATGATGAAAATTTAAAAAAAAAAAAAAAAAAAAAAATTATATTATATATATATATATATTATAAATAAAGGAAAATAAAAGAGATAGTTGATCGTGGTCATAAATTCATTGCAAGAGTTACTGAGAGAACAGTGATATTATTTGTACAATTTAAATGCATGGCTAAGAATTTTACAATAGAAATGCATTGAAAAATCAGGAAGAAAGTGAATATTGGTGGTCAGAAATAAATGAGACAGAATAAGATATATATATATATATATAAATGAATAATGTAGATATATATATTTAGGTGCTTCTTGTATAATGTTCAACATCATAGAAATGGTCATGATGACACAAGTTCAAATCCAGAATGAAGCTGTTTATGTTTCACAGAGCCCTAGTACCCTAAAGAAAACTGTTTTCTTTCCAGCTATGAGTAAACAGTAGGGCAGACAAAGTTCTTTAACCTTGGTATAGCAATGAGTCTGCAAGGAAAACAATGAATTTACTGCTCAGTCGGCTGGGGCTGAAAAATACATTGACTGCATCTCTGCTGATGAGTAAGACTCATTAAACAATCTGATGGTGAGGCTCCAGTAATACTGGAGCTTTGGGGAATGTTGAGTACTCCTTTAATTCAAGTGCTCACAGGTCCACTCTGAAAGGGTCCCATCTTTGGGTCAAATAGAACTGTTTGACATTTAAACTGTATGCAAACAAATGACTAATGCTAAATTGAATTGTTAGAAATAGAACTGTTTGATCCTTTAACTGTGTGTATCGAAAAATGTGTTTACAAATCATATATTTGATATATGTGTAAAAGCAGGATTAGGTATTGAATAACCAATAATTGTTGATATGCCATAAAACCAAACCAACCAAACCTCTGAATTCAAACCAGTTAAAGTCTGCTTAAAAATTGACCTTGTGTCACACCTTGCTTGTGTGTATGGTTGGTAAATACATATATTGTTAATAATTTTCCTATAGAAATGCATTAAAAATGAGGAGGAAAGGAAATGTCAGTGATTTGTGTAAATATTACTGACTGAAGAGAATTATTATAGAATTACAAATTTATTATAGAAATGCATTGCAAATGGGTATAATTTAAAAATGCACTAATAATTAAGAAAAAAATGCTTAGAACTTCAAAGAAGATTTTGTGTGTATATATATATATATATATATATATAGGTTTTAGGCGAAACTTCCTGATGATCCGTTAAGGTGAAACTTTAGTAGAAGATTTTCGACTAGCGATTTAAGTTAATTCTATAATTGGCTCCATTGGTTAATGTTGAGCACTTTAGTAATTATAGCATTGCAGTATTCGCGGAGGGTTTTTTGGTTTTCTTTTGGCCACTGACTTAGTACCCCTTGATTTTTTTCAAGGAGTAGGACGAGGTTGGTCTTTTCTTTCTTTTTTACCCAAAAAACCTTTTCTTTTTCCTCTGGACCGTGATTCGAGATATTTTTTTCTCTTGTTCCTGGCCAGGGTTTTTTTGTTTTTTTTCTGGTACTGTGAATACTGGTAGATAATTGATTAGTAAATATATATATGTATACATATTTTATAAATTTAATGGTTAGAGTGTTCGCCAATGGACCAGGAGACTTGCGTTCAATCTAAGGTCGCGTCATACAGAAGACTTTAAAAATGGTACTTGATACCCCCTTGCCTATCACTCAGCAATATAAGATACATATCAAGGGTAAAGTGGAGCAATCCAGGGAAAGGAGTAGCTCCCTCCCCTACACCTCGGTGTAGTAGCTATTGAAAAGGGAGCCTTCTGGTCGCCCTCAACTATGGTTGCCAATAATTATATGCTACTGTTTGTGTGTGTGTGTGTGTGTGTGTGTGTATATCTACTGTTTCAAGGTGTGTGTAATTATATACTACTGTTTTTGTGTATGTGTCTGTGTGTATATATTTTATACATATATAAAGTAAGTAAATTTGACAACCACAGACAATGGCGACCCAAAGGCTCTCTTTTCAGTAACTACTACACCAAGGTGTTGGGGAAAGTGTTACTCCTTTCCCTGGATTGCTCCACTTTACCCTTGATCCTTACTTTATAATGCTGAGTGTTAAGCAAGGCAGCATCAAGTAACATTTTTTGAGTGTTTGGCATGACTTGATCTGGGATTGAACCCAGTTCTCTGGGGTGATTGGTGAACACTATCCACTAGGTTAACATATATAAATAAAACTGTTCTTGGGTATATATATATATATATATATATTACTGGGCATATATTGATATAACTTTTACTGGGCATATATATATATATATATATATATATATACATGCACACACCTTATCTAGAAAGTGATATATATATGTATTCATGCAGAAATTCCTTTTTGTTTATTAAAGACATATTTACGCAAGACATACTTAGTTTTTATTATAACAATCATTTGTCATGTGTGGATTTGACATTCACCTTTTTTTTTCTAATATTAAATTGAATTTCTATACTGGATGCCTGTAATATAACAATTATTATTTTTGTAGATTTTAAGCTTTCAGAATATTATCTTTTAAAGACCAATCACAAGACACACTGAAAAGCCTTTATAAACACTATTTTAGATACATTTTTCCCGATGATACAAACCGTATATAATTATGTGAGTGGATCTAATCTGCATGAAATTCAGACCCAAAATGTTATTCTGACAAGCATTCCCACTAATTTTTCTTTTCAATCCCTCGTTCAGCCAGTGTATTCTCTCAGCCTGCTTATCTTGTTGCAAGATAAGAATTAATCTGAAAACCAAAGTGTTTTGAAAATTATAGTTTTCTTGAGGAAATTCTTGCATTTGTTGTGTTAAGTTTTAGCAGGAGTCTTTTTTGGTTAATTTGTTTAATGGCATATCAACCTTCATAGGTTATTTCATGGCAAAGCCATTGTCGTAAAAGTACAGTAGAAGTACAATTTAACCTACAGCCGGGGAGATAAGAGGGTTTATATACCTTTCCGAAGATATAGATATCAGAAAGATATACACAATAAAGAGAATTGCTAAAAAAGAATTCTTCAGTCCTTATTTTTAAGATTTTAACATGATCTTCACTATAAAGTGCTGATAGAAAGCAAACTTTCAAAATTTTAAGGACAGAATTATTAGAATAATTATAATTACCACTTCCTATTAAAGTCTTCATTTAGTAGATTATATACAAGATGAGAATTAGTCTCGGTACCCTGAATAAGAAAGTACAGGCTTTGCTACATGCGATAAGAATAGTCTGTTATTACTCTTACTAATTCTTATCAGCGTACGACGACTGAATTTCTAGATTCAGTCGGCTCTTCTGAATTATTCTGATAGTCTTTCTGATTTGTCTGATCTGTAAATCACATACAGTATCATAGAGTTAAGCTAGAAAGAAATATTGGTAGTCTATGATATTTGGGTAAACATTAGCCTACCAGATATATTAACTTTTCATATAACCTCTGTGGAATATGACATCAATATGAGACACAAAGCAATGATAATGTAAACACAGCATGATGGTATATTTTATCTATGCAAAGACATAGCTGAAAGCATAAATTACAAAAGTGAATACTGTAAATTAGTTGAGAAGACATGAGTGGGTAGGAATGCACATCAATTTTGATCAGTGCAAACAGCTTGGATTTGACTTGGGACATAAATGGTACAAGAACAAAACAATAAATTTTATAGAGAATAGAATAAGTAAAATTTTATTGGACTTTGAAAGTCAGCTTAGCAAATAACAAAGCTGTATGATTAAAATAATTGGGATTTAAATGTCAGATAAATTGATTGTCACCCTACACTGGGTCTGGAGAGAGCTGTGTTTAGAACCCACACAAATACACAAATCTCCATAAAGCCTTCATGCTAATCGCTATATAAACAGAAGATTTATTTCTTCTAGCCTCTTTAGAATCACACTTTTCTGAACATGTGACGAACACCATTTCGGGAACTATGTATAGGAGGATAACAGAGGCGCAATTTTTCCGAGTTGCTAAGTTTTCATTCTTGTATCATTAAATTTTTCTTTCCACAAGATAAATTAAATTGTTGATAATTTTCCTTCATGACAATCGTGTGTGTGTGTGTGTATCTGTGTGGGAAGTCTTGATGGTACAGTGGCTAACATGCTAGACTGTGAAATTGTAATATGTTCAAAGTACAGTCATACTAATATGTTCACTTTTGGACTGAGACTCTTGGGAAAAGTTTGGACCCTCTTATCCGCACTCCCAACTATGGGTTAAATAGTACCACTACTGTTCTTCCACAAGGATGGTTTTTGCATTCATTAACCCACAAAGACTGATATGCCATTAAAACAAAGAAAACAAACCATAATCACATGATCAATTAGTTCAGTAAGATTTCCCTATAAAACGTGTCATAATTTAACTTTCCTTTTCTTGTAAGCAGTAAAGCAGGGAGTCCTCAAAATCTTCAGTCTGGGGGTACCAATAATTAACTCACGAAAACCTGCGGCTACAATCTTAAAACAACAAACTCTACCCCCCCAACCCCCCAGCTAAATTCATAAGGTAACAATCATAATTTATTAATGAGACATCTGATGTTGTTTGCAATCACAAAATGATGTAACCTCAGCATTAAATGAAAAGGTTGATTGAAGGAGCACATCAGATAAGCGATGATTTGATAGTTGCGAATACAGTATACTCTTGGCGTAATTCATTTTGGAGAATAACTGTTCACAGCTTGCTGGGTGAAGGTGAAAAGGTTGGAGAATTGTCTAGATGGAAGCAGATGTTTTGTGTTGAAATTGAGAATTTGGGAGGTAAGAAAGTTTTGGTTTCTTGGTTTCATATCAACCTTCATGAGTTATTTAATGCCAAAGCCATTCTTGCAGAAGAACAGTAGTCATATTATTTAACCTATAACTGGTGGAATGAAGGGGTTCATGCCTTTCCCAAGAGTATTAGTCTCAAAGTGAATGTAATAACATGACTGGAAATCACTTACTACAATGTTGAAGTAACACTCAGCAATATAAGGAATGTATAAAGAGTAAAGTGGAGCAATCCAGGAAAAGGAGTAGTACCCTTCCCTACATCTCTGTGTAGTAGCTATCAAAAATGGAGCCTTCTGGTTGCCCTCGACTACAGTCCCCAACTTTACTTACTTACAACTTATATTAGCCACTACACTATGGGAACTCCCTCAAGTAAGAAACTTGACAAGTGATCATTTATATGTTCGCTATTTGCTGGGTTTGAGTGATAAAGTTGAAGAATCATCCAAATGGAAACACATGGTTCTTATAGAAATTTGAGGATGGCACAATCTAGAGACGTAGAATTCAAATCTTCTGAACAAAGAAGATCAATGAGTTTCATCTGAAGTTGTAATGATACTTCTTTACTGTCAACATTAAAAGACGATGAGAAAATTTTGAAAATTGGGTGTAAGTTGGGGATCCCTGATTTAGGTCAATAATAATCAACTGGTCAGGGAACTGTAGCCATAGGAGAGAAATAAATTCTATTTCTGTAATGTATTTGCAAAATCATACAAGTTAGCTAGTATGGCTAATGTAGTTATGATATCGAATGAGATCAAATAAGATACAATTATTGTGAAGTTGCCACAACATTCGCATACACACACAATTAAAATAACACATGAACTGTATACAACAGCTGAGTAATCTAAGATCTTGATTGCACAAAATGATATACGAGATCTGTCCCTGAAATTATCCAACCAGTTTGAATATCTTGAGAACCAGTAGTGTAGCTTTAAGAGATGTTTCTCTATGATTGATAACTTATTGTACTTATATGAACAGAAACTCTCCTGCAGGGTTACTCAGTCAGAAATATGATGCCAGTGTGTGAGCTTATGAGCTGTATGATTGTTATATTCACATAGACATCATGTACAGATATTCAGTTAAAACATTTCATCAAACGAGTTTCTCAGTATCCCCCCACCCAGCTCATAGGTCAAATTTTAGTTCTCTATGATACCTGTTTTTTCCCAAACCTGATTCAATTGATTGATTTTCATTACATGTCAACCTATCTGGGGTTACTTTATGCCTTGAGGTGAGGGAAATGCATTCACTGTATGTTTATATTTACATTTTTTGTGTTATTTCTTGTGTTGAGTTTTTTCTTGCACATAGTTATATGATATTAAGTATTCCTATCTAATACAAATAGTTTGCAAAAAGATGTATTTGACCCAAAGATTGAACTCTATCAGGTACTGCCACTCCATGCAGAGTAGATCTTGGAGTCATAGTAATGAAAGATACTCTATATTCCTTGAAGCTCTTGAAACTGGAGCCTCACCATCAAAAGGTTTAGTGTGATATCCAGAACTCCAGTTGGGTGGAAATACAGTCTTAACTGCCCCCAACCAACTGGGCCACAGGACACTCATTGGGGGAGTCTTACTCCTCTATAGAGATGCAGTCAGTGTATTCTACAGCCCCAACTGACTGGGCCACAGGACACTTGTTGGGGGAGTCTTTACCCCCCACCCACCCCTCCTGAAAAGATGCAGTCAGTGTATTCTACAGCCAGAGGCATCCAGGCTATCTTGTTAAATCAAAAAAATATTTTTAAATAAAAAAAAACACACACACACACACACACATACACACACACAAAAAAAAAACAAGTAAAAAGCTATCAATTTTCTTTAATTAAAAGATTTTAATATATTTTACTCTCTTTTTAACCCTCATCAGTTAATTCTGAAATGTTTACAGTCAGACTTTGTAGCCATGTTAGTTTGGTTAGGTTTTATGGCACATCAACCATTGTAGGTTATTTAATACCAAATCCTCTTTTTTTTATATAAACTATATATATATATATATACATATATATATATATATATATATATATATATATGATTTGTAAACACATTTTGTGGATAGCATTCTAAATGAGCCTGAGCTCATTCTTTTGCACACAGTTAAATGGTTCCAAGTATTGCAATGTATCCCAAACAATTCACTTAAACATCAGTCATTTGTTTACACACAGCTAAATGATAAAACAGTTCTATTTAAATCAATTCAGTCTAGCATGTCACCCAAGTTAAATGGTTCCAAGTATTGCAATGTATCACTAACAATTCAATTAAACATCAGTCATTTGTTTACACACAGCTAAATGATAAAACAGTTCTATTTAAATCAATTCAGTCTAGCATGTCACCCAAGTTAAATGGTTCCAAGTATTGCAATGTATCACTAACAATTCAATTAAACATCAGTCATTTGTTTACACACAGCTAAATGATAAAACAGTTCTATTTAAATCAATTCAGTCTAGCATGTCACCCAAGTTAAATGGTTCCAAGTATTGCAATGTATCACTAACAATTCAATTAAACATCAGTCATTTGTTTACACACAGCTAAATGATAAAACAGTTCTATTTAAATCAATTCAGTCTAGCATGTCACCCAAGTTAAATGGTTCCAAGTATTGCAATGTATCACTAACAATTCAATTAAACATCAGTCATTTGTTTACACACAGCTAAATGATAAAACAGTTCTATTTAAATCAATTCAGTCTAGCATGTCACCCAAGTTAAATGGTTCCAAGTATTGCAATGTATCACTAACAATTCAATTAAACATCAGTCATTTGTTTACACACAGCTAAATGATAAAACAGTTCTATTTAAATCAATTCAGTCTAGCATGTCACCCAAGTTAAATGGTTCCAAGTATTGCAATGTATCACTAACAATTCAATTAAACATCAGTCATTTGTTTACACACAGCTAAATGATAAAACAGTTCTATTTAAATCAATTCAGTCTAGCATGTCACCCAAGTTAAATGGTTCCAAGTATTGCAATGTATCACTAACAATTCAATTAAACATCAGTCATTTGTTTACACACAGCTAAATGATAAAACAGTTCTATTTAAATCAATTCAGTCTAGCATGTCACCCAAGTTAAATGGTTCCAAGTATTGCAATGTATCACTAACAATTCAATTAAGCATCAGTCATTTGTTTACACATAGTTAAATGATAAAGCAATTCAATTTAGCATAAGTCATTTGCTCTCAGTTTAACTGTCAAACAGTTCTATTTGACCCATAGATAGGATACTATCAGGTACTACCACTCTGAGTCAGAGTGGATTTGGGAGCAATGGCAATGAAGAAGCACTCCATATCCCCCAAATATCCAAGGCTGGAGTCTCACCACCAGATTGATTAATGTCATATCCAGGACACTCATTTGGGTGGGTCTTACCCCTCTACAGAAAAGTGGTTAGTGTATTCGACAGCCCCCTTCTCAAATGACTGGGGTGGGGACTGTTGAAGAAGCACGGACAAACTCTGATGGACACATCAGTGTTGGCAAACCAGCAAAATCTTACATTGCCCAGTTCTGTGTGAGCTCTGAATGCAGTCTAGAGGACTAATTAAGAGTGATGCCTGATAGGTATGGATTGTATGAGAGTGTCATGAGAATCTGTGCTGTCAGAAAGCTGTAGCGAAGATAATGATTCGATCTGTATATCAAAATAAATACAGTCATTAAGAAGTAATAACTGTCATTATTGTGAGCAAGATATGCAACATCACACACAAAAATGTCCATGAATTGCATGTGTACGTAGAACAATTGAAGAAAAAACATTGACAAAGTACACTAATCCAAGTGTAAAACTTCAGTGTTTAACCAATCAGCCACCTCATCACGGTCTATAAAACAAGTGTGTCAGAAGCTTGGTCAGTTGATCAAGAACCATCTTGGATGCCTGTTTGAGAGAAGACTGTTCTGTTTGAGAGAAAATTGCCCTATTTGTGTGAAGGTCTCAATAACTAATAATTCTATGTTTGTGAGATTAGATCAAGGTTTCTCAAGTCTTTTACTTGTAACAACCCTTGTAACTAAATTTCATTTCCATTCACCTCCAAATTAATCAATTAAATATTCCTAACATTTCTTTTTCTTCATCCCGTAATGAGAGGTGCTAACTTTTTAAATATTTTCAGTTTAAAGATGAAGATTTTTCCAAAATACAAAAAAGTTATTATGAATGGAATATTGAATGATATAACACCTACACCAACAAATAGCTGGCAATACTGAAAATGATTTAACAAGATCCAGATTTCTTTGATCAGAGTGGGATTTTTCATTGATAATAATTTAAACTTTATTTATTAAAAATTTGTTACAATGGATAAAAATTCAAATTTCAGGCATTATAATTTGTTTTATAATTTTAATTTTTCATTATTTTTCTTTCTTTTTGAAATTTATATTTTATTTTTCTAATTAAATCTTTTTTTCTAAAGATATTTCATAACCTATTATTAAAAGGAATATTTTTTAATTTAGTATTTTTATGAAATAATTTGTTTAAAATGTAATTTTTTAAAAATGTTTTCTTTTGTGAATATATGACTATAAAGTAAAAGTAAAGTCGGTGACTTTAGTCGAGGACGACCCAAAAGCTCCCTTTTCAATAGCTACTACACCAAGGTATAGGAAAGGGTGCTACTCCTTTCCCTGGATTGCTCCACTTTACCCTTGATCCTTACTTTATATTGCTGAGTGTTAAGCAAGGCGACATCAAGTACCATTTTTTTGAGTCTTTGGTATGACTCGACCTGGGATTGAGCCCCGGTCTCCCAGACTATTGGCAAACACTGTACTCATTAGGCCAATGATGACTATATGTATAATTAAAAATACCAAAAAGAACTAGAACTTTTTAGTTAGAACCAGATTATTCATTTATTTAAATGACTTGTATGTTTTGAAAGAGTCATATATGAACAACACATTACTCGTGGCCATCCCACCCAATCAGGAATTCTGCTAGATGTTTGTTCTCTAGTTATAAAAGAATTTTAAATGTAAACTAATAATCCCCGCCCCTATGGACCTCAATATTTTATTCACCCCAAGAATGGATCCATTTGAAAATCCCTGAAATAACTAGTTATTTCTGTAGTATGTATTTATCCAACCCCAGCATCAGGGGTAGTATACAACACAAGGATAATTTTTTAGTGGAGTATGCTTGTTTGAATTCAGAGTTTTCTTTCTCCCAGACTGGTTGTCTTATTAAGACTAAAGAGCCTAGTCTGTCCGACTATTTACTTGTAGCTGGGGAGTAGGGTGAGAAAAGATGAGTTCATGCCTTTGCCAAGGGTATTATCAAAAAGTGAAGCCCTAAGAACTTTGTCCAGAATTTGAACTCAGCTCATTTCCAGAGAAAAATAGAAGCTAGGACCATCAAAAGATACCATGTATGGAGTATGACATAAGCTTCAAAAATTTTTAGAACTAGGATTATCAAAAACTTTTAGAAGAATTAGGATTAGCGAAAACTTTTAGAACTAGGACTATCGAAAATTTTTAGAAGAACTAGGACTATCGAAAACTTTTAGAAGAACTTGGATTATCAAAATCTTTTAGAAGAACTAGGATTATCAAAAATTTTAGGAGAACTAGGATTATCAAAAGATATTATATATAAAGCATTACATAAGTTTTAAAATTTTCCATAGTGCTATGAAAGAGTATCATATAAGCTTAAAAAAATGATAGCAGTTCTCTTGGCAATTTCCTCATGAATCCTCATAATATCCATTTTAATAAATCTTATTTTACACAGTATCCTAAAAATGCATTAACTATGATTACTGCCTTCAATTTATACAACTTCATGAAAAACCAATGTTAAATTAAACATTAAAAATCGTCTTATATTATTGTGGTTCAAATCTATTATCATTTTAAAGGACTTTTACTTCAAAGCTTATAAATTTAAAAACTATAAATTCACAATATTACCAATAGCATTATCATTATACATCTCAACAACATTTCAACTTTACCTTTTTTTTCTGATATTATAACAACAGATATAAATATTGGAATTCAGACAATTAAAATGGGCCTCAAAGCTACTTAAGATGCATACAATATTCAGAAAATGAAGCTATCTAAATTTACTCCCCAAAACTGTTTAAGTGTAATAATTAGTCCCTTGAAATTATACCCAAAAGTGAACAACCACTAGTTATCAATTATAATGCATTAATATGCTCTCTCTCTCTCTTTTCTCTATCTCTATATATATTGTGGGTAAGTGTCAAACCAAGTGCAATATAATATGGAGAGTGCTCAATATCTAGGATAGAGCTATTATATAATAATATATATATATATATATATATATATATATATATATAAAATGATATTAATATGCAATATATTGGAGTAACCAACTATTAGCAATTGAAAAACTTTAGAAAAGTTAACATGATTAAATGATATCAAATATAGTGAATTATATAAGCTTCAAAAACTTTTAGAATAACTAGAATTAGCTAAAGGTATGAAATGTAGAGCATGAGATAAGATTCAAAATTGTTCAGAAGAATTCGGATTATCAAAATATATCATATACAGAGCATTATCTAAGTCTGTTAGATTTCAGAAAAGATAGGAAATCTGTCATTTAGAGAGCATTATATAAGTTAAAAAAATGACAGAGGATTTTTTCATAATTTCCACATGAATTCTCAAGTGATTCCAAAAAAAGACTTGCATAAAAGACTTAATCAAGATCGTAATATCTCCCCAGTAAAAGACAAGCCTCAGAAATTAGTAGACAAGCTCATACACCTTGGTAGCAGTATCTCAGCTACTGAAAGCAATGTCGATATATGCGGAGGAAAGGCATGGATTGCAATCGACAAGTTAATGACCATATGGAAATCTGATCTGATAAAAAAACAAAACAAAACACGGGAATTCTTTCAGACTGTGGACGTATCAGTACTATTCAATGTATTTATTTCCTCTTGGACATGCATAGGACACAACACAAGGTCAATTTTTAAGCAGAGTTTAACAGGTTTTAATGCAGAGTTTTCGTTCTCCTACACTGGTTGCCACACCAAGATTAAAGAGCCCAGTCTGCCCTACTATATATCCATAGCTGGAGGGAGAATAATTAGACTCATACCTTTCCCAAGGATATTAATGCTATGTAAAATGCAAATAGCTTTGTCCAGGGTTTGAACATAGTTTGCTGTGTCCATTTCCCATGATGATAACCGTTACACCATGAGCACTTCCTAAAGTGTCAGTACTATTGTATGGTTGCACCACTTGGATTAACAAAATGCTTTAAGAAAAAACTAGAGGAGGACTACACAAAAATTCTGCATGCTGTTCTGAACAACTGTATGACTACTTACTTCCCATCTCACAAACAATGCAAGTCAGAAGAGCAAGGCATACTGGGCACTTGTGGTAAAGTAAGGATTAACTCATAAACGATGTTCTCCTATGGACTATTACAAATGGACACACCAGTATTGGCCAACCAGCAAAAACTAATATTCATCAGTTTTGTGCAGACACTGAATGCCATCAAGAAGACTTGCCAAGAGCAATGACCAATAGGGACAGACAATGAGACAGATTCAAAAGAATCCATGCTCTTGGTAAATCTTGATGATGATAGTATAATTCTTGAAGAGTAAGTGTGTTTAAGCTTAGGCAAAAGCCATCATTTTAAACACAAATTTTCTTGATAAATAGGACCTGCCCGACATAGAAATGCCCCTTCTATTTCACCTTGTGTTAGACTAAATTTTGAATGTCTCTTTTTACCATGGGCAGGATGCAACACAAGCTCAATCTTTAAATGGAGTACAGCTGGTTTTGAATTCAGAGCTTTCCTTCTCCTAGAATGGTTGCCCTACCAAAGGTATAGAAACCAATCTACCATAACCATATCTACCAACCCCTCCACTCGGGTAGGATATGACACAAGGTCAATTTTTAAGCGGAGTTTAACAGGTTTGAATTCAGAGTTTTCATTCTCCTAGACTAGTTGCCTCACCAAGGCTTAAGAACTCAGTCTGCCCTACTATTTACCCATAGCTGGAGGGAGAATAACTGGATTCATACCTTTCCCAAGGGTATTAGTGCTATGTGAAATGCCATCAGTCAGGATTTGAACTTGTGTCGCCGTGTCCATTTTCTTATGATGATAACCATTATGCCATGGGCACCAATCTACCGTAACTAGGTAGAAAAGAGGCTGATTCATATCTTTCCCAAGGGCATTTGCACAAAGTTAAATGTAAACAGTCTCGTCCAGGGTTTGAGCTCTGGTTGCTGAATCTAAATTTTGTAAGGAATTGTATCGTCTTTCACAGGTGAAATATAAAATGATCAAGTGTAAAATCAGGATATCAAATACTGATTTCCATGGAAGATAAATTCTTCTCAGTTGGAAGACTTGTATAACATCATCTTGCTTGACATCTCTTATCCTCTTCTTGGTTTGGCCTCGGGTTAAACTAAATGAAAATATTAAGATGTTATCCAATAATATCAAGATTTTATGGATTAGTTTATAGCATCAATGCTAGAAGAAAAGAAACATGTAACCAAATCTTTGAAGGATTTAAATCTAGATGATTTTAAAAGTTTTTAAGAGTTAGTCTAAGATGACAAAAAGAATAAAGAAGAATTTTTTTAGTTGTCTAAATTTCTGAGATGAAGCTTGTTGATTTTTATCATTAAAGGTTTTCAGACTATTGTCTTCATCTTTATTGTTATTTCCACAATGTTTCGGCCGATATGTCCTCCAGCCTTCTTCAGGTGTTTGTCAAAATCGGGAACCTTCACGGAACTTCAAACTACGTCGTTTTTGAATCCACGGGGATCACCTGTTCTGATTCTGTTAGCCATAACCGGGTACAAGTGTTAAGTATTCCTGTATTGTTACTCGCCTGTAGTCAGGATTGAACCTGCAACCTTCAGATGATTGTCTCCTTAGAAGCTATAACCATTATGCCATGTGTACTGCTGGACAATTCAGAGTGAATTTTTGGGACTTATAAACTTAATGTTCTTACTTGACTTAATTAACATTTAAACTGTGTGCTTATGCTAAACTGAATTATTTTAAATTGAATTGTTTTTGATATTGAAAATGTATTTACACTAAACTGAATTGTTTAACATAGAACTGTTTTGACATTTAACTGTGTGTAAACAAAATCTGTAATTTGACTAAACTGAATAGTTTGAAATTGATATGATTATTCACATAAAAATGGATTTGGCATTAAATAATCTGCAAAGGTTGATATGCCATAAAACCCAACCAACCAACTGTTGTGCTTATATTGATTTGTTCTATCTTTGAATCTCCCTTCTTTTAAGTTATTTCTTCCAGCTGTATTGTCAGTCTTGTCTGTTGTTCTTTTTTAGTCATTTCATTTCATTGTGTCCTTCCTTAAACCTTTTGCTTGTTCTTGCAATTTTTTTATTTGTCCTTCTTGCCTCATTTCTCATCCAGGTTTTGTATTTCTGTTTGGGACCCTTCTGGGAATATCAATTTCATCACCGACCAGTTTTGCTCCTGTATAAAATTAGATCATTTAGTTCAGTGATGTCCATTGGGATGTTTTTAATATTTTATTTACTTTTTCATTTCCTACTTTGTTTTCCAGTCCTGATTCCTTAGGGATAGAAATGGAACCTTTTTTTTTAGTCAAGATATTTTTTTATCAACTCTACATTGTTTTGTTTTCTTGTTGTACTAGGTTCCATGATTTTTTGCTTTTCAATATTTTGCGCTTCAGCTTGTTTAGAGGGTTATCCTTGAACATATTTTTTATGACTTACCTGTCCACATATTTCTAGCATCTTAAGGTCAGAAAACTAACCTCTCTTTAGAATCATCCTGCCTTGGTTGGTAAGTCTTTGTTTTGTTGTACTAAATTTAGTAGATTCTGCCCAGATTTCAATCTTTTTTTTCTTCTAACCTCTTTGCGTTGGATTGCTTTTAAAATAAGTGGCTTACATTTTTGCTGCCTGCTCATCCATTTTTTTTTTCTTTGATATCTCTCAAATCATTGTTGCTTTAGTCTTTGTTAGTATACCTGAAATTAGAAAAGCCAACATTTTCTGGTCCCTCATGCTGGTTTTGAAGGAAGCACTTACTGATCATGACACTCAGATCTGTCATTTGAGTCTCTCATGTATTTGTACATAGCATTTTTCATGAGTAGTATATTGTGCCTATAATGGACCCAGGGGTTGAATATTATGTGCTCCTGTCACAGATGTGACTAAGTATTCCTCCAGGGCAGAATAACTTTCAGTATGCTATGAAAAAATATTATTATTATACTTCTTGTGTGTTCTTCACACCAGCTCTGATAGTTTTTCTCTGATGTCCGAACGACAGCAAGTTTCTTAGGGTCTCCAGAATTCTTCTAATTATTCTAACTGATTTTAACAGTGCTGTGGTCTGGATAGTGTTGATTCTTCCTCGGATCATCAGTTCCTTCAGTCTCCTTTCCAAGCTTTTAGGGACTTTTCCAAGGGCTCTAACTAAAATTACTATGACTGTCGTCTTCATGTCCCACAGTCTTTGTTTTTTTTTGTAGGGGAGGTTTATAACATGATTAATTTACTCTTTACCGTTTTTTTTTACACTCACTTTAACTAATGGTTTTTTACTAAAGTCTCTTCAGGTCTCCAGGACTTTCCGAAGTACTCTAGCTTATTTTAACAGTGCTGTGGTCTGGATGGTTTCAATTATTATTTTTATTATTATCATTATTATCAATTCAGTTTGTGATTTTCTATTGTAGTGTAATGTTTCCATGTTCGTAAAATAATATTTATTCTGTCCTCTTCATCACTTGCATGTGATAATTTTGCAGTTGAAAGACGTGACATTTAAATGAAAACACTGTAAATTAAGTTACTAGGCTTCTCTACAGCAGTTGTTGTTTCCATTAACATTTTCATATTATCCATTTTTCTTTCTAAAGTGATTTTTGCTGTCAGCTTTACCACTTGGCGTCATCTTAATTGAAAGAATTCAGCAGCAACAGTATTATTAGCTCTAGAATTGGGGGAGGGGCAAAGGGAAAGATGAGAGTGAGGTATGAGACTGGAGGCGGTAGAATTTCGCAATGAATATCTGTGCTGAGTCATTGTAGAGCCCACACAAAAATGGATCTATTGTACAGTTGTTGATTTCTATAGAAACGTGGATCTGTGCGAGGAAAAACACAGTGGATCACCTGATGGATCTCTGATTTTTAATACCTTGTAGCTCATGATGTCAGTGAGGCTTAGAATATGCTGACTTTATCCCCTGCAAAAATTAGGCGGGGGGCTTGGGTATGACATTAAATTCCATCTGATACTGAGGATTCAGTTGTGAAAATATGGGGAGTATAGCATACCACTTTAATTCCATTACTCCCAGACCCACTCTGATCCAAAGTGGTAGTACCTGTTATGGTGCCATATATAGGTCAAATAGATTTGTTAGAAAACAATCCATATTAGATAAGGATATTTAGTGCCATAGAGACATGAACTAATAGTATTAAGAATAGTTACTCGAAGCTATAATTGTTTACAAGGATTATTAGTAGTTACTTGAAACCATATAACTGCACAAACAAATGACTATTATTAAATAGAAATAGTTACTTGAAACCATATAATTATTAGTGTTAGATTGGAATACTTGAAATCATACAACTGTGCAAATTATTTGTATTAGATAAGAATACTTGAAATCATATAACGATGTGCAAGAAAAAACTTGAGAAACAGCTATACAAAAACTATAAACATACTATGTGTTGCATCATGGTAAGGAAGAGATACACAGTGAAATAAAGAGTTAATTAACTAAGGAGACAATCATCTGAAGGTTGCAGGTTCAATCCTGACTGCTGCCGGGTAACAATACAGGAATACTTAACACTTGTACCTGGTTATGGCTAATGGAATCAGAACATGCGACCCCCATGGATTCAATAAAGGATGTAGTTCAAAGTTCTGTGAAGGTTCCCAAGTTTGACAAACACCTGAAGAAGGCCGGAGGACATATCGGCCAAAATGTTGTGGAAATAACTATAAAGATGAAGACAATAGTCCGAAAACCCTAAATGATAAAAATCGCAAATATATAGTTTCAAATATTTCAAGCAATTATATGGTTTCAAGTAGTCCTTTCTAATTTAGAAGCAATTATACGGTCTCAAGTAATAATTCTTTGTAAATAATCACATCTTACAGTAGCTATTCTTGTTGCAAATAATTTGCACAGTTAGATGGTTTCAAGTATTCTTATCTTATACAAATAATTTTCAAACAGATCTATTTAACCCATAGATGGGACACTAACAGGTTCTCCTACTTCATGTCAGAATGAACTGAGAAGTAATATTAATAGAGAGGTACTCCGCATGAACCAAATTTCTAAAAACTAGTGCCTCACTATCAGATGGAGTTTAGTGTCATACCCAGGACACCCCTTATCCCTTTGTAGGGGATAGAGCCAGCATATTTTAAACCCTGCTGACAGGGCAAATACCTTGTAAGTTCATTTCTCTCTGGGTGCCCTTTACTTTTAAAATTTTTTCTCTGTATCACAGTAGTAAATTTTGTTCAGCAGCTGTTGTATATGTTACATCTTTCCTGATGCAAAACAACCACACACCTCAGCATGTTTGATCCTACTCATTGATTTCTATAAATATGTTGTTATATTCAACATTTGCAGGTATCTCATCCCACACACACATATATATATGTAAGCTTAGTTCATATAAAGATAGGATTATTTATGTATAAATTGGCACTATTGATTCAAGATGATGGTATCAATCATGTTGACAAGTTGAGAACACAGACACAGACTGATTAATAGAAGAAAGAAAGAAAAAGTTCAAAGAAAAGAGAAATCAAACAGAGAAAGAACCTATCAGGGAGAGTGAAGACTAATTTATAGAAAATTATGATGCGAAAGATTAAGCAGTGTAGACCATCTAGTTATTACTCTCTAAAAATAATAACTATATATATATATATATATATATATAGTTATTACTCTCAAAAAATAATAGATAGATAGATTATCTAGTTATTACTCTAAAAAAAAAAAAAAAAAAAAAAATCATGGATATATTTAAATTTCAATGAAATCAATTTTTTTCTCAGTACATGTATGGAGGCACTTGTAGCATTACAGATAGTGAACTTGGTGACTAGAGTTCAAATCCTGAGTACTCATTCATTCTTTGAATAAAAATTATTTTCTGAGATGCAAGTGTTTTAAACTGACCTTTATATAATGGCTGTCAGGACACCTGACTCTGAGATCTCCATTTAGGAGGCGTAGGTTAATCATCAGGAGTGGGGGTTCAAATTAGCCATCATTGCTTGGTTTGTTTATATGTAACCAGTGCAATTCAGTTTGATGTTAAAACCATTTGGAGTCAGTGTTTGCAGATATTTTATCCGTTTATCTTCATGTGTTTCTATCATTGCTGTTACTCAATTTGCATTTCACACTGTGCTTCTACCTTTGGGAAAGACATGGATCCAACTATTTTCCCTCCAGTTATGAGTGAATAATAGGGCAGTTGGGCTTTTTAACTTTGGTAAGACAATCGGTCAAGAAGGAAGACACTGAATTCAAACCAATTGCATACCTGGAGAGGGATGGGCATCTTTAAGTTTTTCTATCCAAGACAGGCTACATGAGTAGCACTACCACATAAAACCGAGGTTACAAGAACAGTGAGGGATATACAAGGTGCATATGATAAGTTTCCAGACTATTTTTGTATGGGCATTTAAGAAAATTCAGTATGTTATTGCTATACATCTTATGAGATGACTGACCAATTTTTATGATTTCATGTTCAAATGAACAGCTACAGCAGCAATTGGAATACACCCTACTAAAGCCTGATTGTCACAGCTGGGAAATTTCAAAAATGCAATCTGGACGTGAGGACACTTTAGAAGAATGATATGCAATAAAATTCTGTTTTAAACTTGGAAAAAATACCACAGAAATGTATGGAATGCTTCAGATTGCTTTTGGAGCTTCTTGCATGAATCAAGCATCAGTTTTTGAGTGGCATTAGAGATTCAAGGAAGGCAGGGAGTCTGTGAGGGATTATGAGAGGTGTGGAAGGAGTAAATAAGGAAGTCAATACACCAGAGTTGATTGGCCAGAGGATTAGGGTTATGGTTACTATGTTGAGGTTTTAAGGAAGTTCAGGAAGAGATTCCGTTGGAAGAGGCCAGTACTCTTCAAATCGGGTCAGTGGCATTTCCACCAGGACAATGCACCAGTCAACAACTCCATCCTTGTCACAGACTATTTGACCAAGATGGGCATCAAGACAGTTCCTCAGCCTCCCTACAGTCCAGACCTTGCTCCCAGTGACTTTTGGTTATTCCCTAAGCTCAGAGGCTGTCGTCATGAGACAATTGAGGAGATAAAAGAGGCTGTGACGAAGGTCATTGACACGCTCACACAAGATATAAAGTTACATTGCAATTTAATTGCATTAATGTAAAACTCTTCGAATGAATTGAGCACTCTGGTATCTGGTAAGGCAAAATGTAAACAAGTGAAAGCTACTACATAATGCCTTATTATTCTCGAGCTGACGTATGTTGACTGATAGCTGAGCAGTATGATACTAAGTCTAACGTAAAGTTGGGCAGGTTTCAATCCAAGCTTGAAGCATTCTGCATATCTAGCCATACTGTTGAGTTGTGATACAAGGAAATAATCTGTCAGTGTATGATTATATATATATATATACATATTTACCAACCCCTCCGCTTGGACAGGATAAGACACAAGGTCAATTTTCTAAGCGGAGTTTAACAGGTTTGAATTTAGAGTCTTCCTTTTCCTAGACTAGTTGCCTCACCAAGGCTGAAGAACCTAGTCTGCCCTATTTACCCATAACTGGAGGGAGAATAATTGGATTCATACCTTTCCCAAGGGTATTAGTACGATGTGAAATGCAATCAGTCTCGGCCTGGATTTGAACTCGTCTCGCTGTGTCCATTTCCTGTGACGATAACCATGGTACCACGGGCACCTCCACTATACATATATATATATATATATATATATATATATATATATGCATCAATAGAATATAGAACTTAAAAAATCCAAAAGAAAACACACAGTGACAATATAGCACTACCAACAAGTTTCATATCATAGAATTATTCTTTATTTGAATGCCTTTCTGTGGAGCAACTTGACTGATTTTAATGGCAAGCCAACCTATCTGGAGTTATTTCACTTTTCACACCAAAAATGTTTTTGGTTGCTTCTGTGGCCAGTTTAAACTCATAAAACATGAATTACTGAATTAGATTACATGGCACATTCATCTGTGCAGCTTTCAAATCACTTACAGAGTGAAGCAATACATGTGCCAGTGCACCAACAACCACTGGTACTACCAACCACAACAGGTACCTACCACAGCTTGAACTGCTTTGGTCATGTGATAAACACACTGAAAACTAGTACCCAACAAAATATTTGTCAACTTCTGCCTCACTCTAGAAAATGTTTGATTCTCACACATGACCTTGTGCTAATCTAAGCTTAGTAAATAAAACCCAGTTGGCTGGGGCAGTAGAATACACCAACTGCATCTCCACAGAGGGATAAGACACCCGCCCCCGCAATTAGTGTCATGAATATGACACTAATTAATCGGATGGTGAAGATCCAGTTTTGGAGATTTAGGGAATGTGGAGTACCCCTTCGTTGCCATCGTTCCCAGGTCCACTCTGCCTCGGAACGGTAGCACCTGAAAAGATCCTATCTTTGGGTTAAATAAAACTGTTTGACATTTAAACTGAGTGCAAACAAATGACTAATGCTCAACTGAATTGTTAGAAATAGAACTGTTTGGTCATTTAACTATGCGTAAACAAATAACTGATGTTTAATTGAACTGTTAGTGATACATGGCAATATTTGGATCCATTTAACTTGGTTTACTTATGTTTACAAATTATATATCTGATATATATATATATGTATAAAGAGGATTTTGCATTAAATAACCTTTGATGGTTGATATGCCATAAAACCAAACCATACAATCAACCATACTTAGTAAATAACCCTTGGGGGATCTTGACATGGGCCAATGGTTACCATGCTAATATATTTTACAAAATACCAATGTACATTTGCAGTGACATTTTATAAGTGTACTTTTTCCAATATAGTACTAAGGTTGCTTTTAAATGATGGCATCCATTTTTATTTTTATCCAAGCCATTTACTCTAAGCTCTAACCTTAAAAACACATTAGCATAAATCACTTAACTCTTATGAACAAGATATTGTGTCTTGGCAAGTGAATATAAACTAACCACCTCCTTCTCAATCGATCCTAACTCAGTCAATGAACCATTGATTCATTAAGCTTACATGTTGATCTGTGATGAGCCTATCAGCACAGATCTACACATGCTAGCCTCAAACTGGATGCTGCAATCAATAGTGTAGAAGGCAACCTATTTTACTTGGGAAAAATGCTAAGGTGCATCTAGTTGCCAGTTGATAACAATGTTCGCATAATTTGTTGAACTTGAGAAACATTTTGGACTTAAGACTATCTAATTTCATTAGATATTCAAATAATTTTCAAAAAACATTTTCAAGATTTATTTTTTTTACTGTGTTCCATGAGGAATGAAAAACCATAGATGAATTCTTTGCTAATTTCTGTAATGACTTTATAAGGAACACAAGACCTGAGCAGATTTCCTACATTGGCTTATGAGAAATACAAACCATAGCAGATCTCTTCATCAATTGATTGAAAAAAAAAAGACTTTGGTTGATGCTATCATCCATTTGAGGCTATTTCATGCCATGAGTTTAGGAAATTGTCTATGTGTAAATTTATAGTGACATTTTTTATGTAGTTCAATTTTTTTTGCATATCAAAATTCCTATATATATATATATATATATATATACACACACACACACACAAATGTATATACTCGTACATATAGACATATATATTCATATGTACAAATACGCGCCCATGCGTGCACACATACACACTCATATATATGCTCATATATACACACACATATGTACATAGCTATAGGTATGTGTATATACATATATATATATATATATATATATATATATATAAAAACATGCCTATATACCCATATAGGTATTTACATATATATGTGTGTGCGTGTGTGTGCATATATATATATATATATATATATATATATACATGTATATGCATATATATGAGCATATATGCACACACACACACACATAATAATTTGCAAACAGTCAGGATTGAACCTGTAACCCCCAGATGATTACCTCCTTATAAGCTTAGGGAACCAACGCCTATAACCATTATGCTATGACTTTAGAGAAAATTTTAAGAAAAATCAGAATGACTTTCAGAGAAATTCATCCACAATACCTCAATATTATTGAAGGAGTACACGCAAAAAATCTTGAGACAACCCTGTTGTTCACAAATTTCTCCAAGGCATTTTATTACACACACGGAGGAAAAATGGAGCAAATACTCATAACATATGGTCCCCACAAAGAAACTTAATGCTTCAATGAAACATGAAAGCAATGGTTCACTCACCTGATGGAGAGGGAGACTTCTTTGACATTGTAGGTTATTTAATGCTAAATCTATTTGTACACATGTAAACAGTTCTATTTCAAACAATTCAGTTTAGCATAAGTATACAATTTAAATGTCAAAAACAGTTCTATTGCAAGCAATACAATTTAGCATAAGTGCGCAGTTTTAATGTTCAAACAGTTCTATTTTAAACAATTCAGTTTAGTGTAAATACGTAGTTTAAATGCAAAAACCAGTAAACTCAAGAAACCACTGTTTATTTCTATTTGACCAATAGATAGGACCCTATCAGGTACTACCAGCCCGGGCCAGAGCAAACCTGTGAATGATGGCAATGAAGGAGTACTCCACATTCCCCAAAGCTCCAGCATTACTGAAGCCTCACCATCAGATTGTTTAGTGTCACTCATTGGGTGGGGTCTTACCTCTCAACCGGGATGCAGTCGGTGTATTCTATAGCCCAGTCAACTGGGGACCCAAGAGTTTTGTAAGGAGATACATTAACATCACATAAGTTTGTAATCTGCCTTGATTAAATATGACAAACATCAACATATCTAATAGAAACTATGACAGATGTTGACGACACAGATGATCTAGGGCTTTTCGTAACTACACATGCCCAAGCCAAATCCCTACTGCATAAATGGTGTCAACTTATGCCAAATAAAGGCATGTCTCTGATAAAATAAAATAGGTTTTCTTCAAAGTTGAGGCTGTTTCAGTACTATTGTATGGATGCACCACCTGGACTCTAACAAAACGCACAGCGAAAAAGCTAGAATGGAACTGCACAAAAATATTATGTGCTCTTTTGAATAAATTCTGGAAGCAACACCCAACTAAACAGCAGCTGTATAGCCACTTACCTCCCATCCTACAAACCATTCAAATGAAATGAACAAGACATGCAGAGAACTGCTGGATAAATTCATAAGCAATGTTTTCTTATATACTCCTACACAGGGACACATCAGTGTTGGCTGACCAGCTAAGACTTATTCTCTGTGGACACTGGATGCTGTCTAGAGGACCTCCCAAGAGATGGAGAGTAAGAGTTACGGAACTCCTTGTTATCAACATGACTTGATGAGTATGATTTCAAGTATTCCTATTCAATGCTAATAATTTGAAAACAGATCAGTTTGACCCATAGATGGGAAACCTAAAAGGTATTACCACTCCGGTCTGGTGTGGACTTTAGAGTAATGGCAATGAAGGGGTACCCTATACTTCCCAGAGCTCTGGAAAATGGAGCCTCACCACCTGATATAGCTTAGTGTCATATTAGAACACCTGCTTTACAATCAGTATATTCTAAGCCTCAACAACTGGACTGACTGGTTCTTGAAATATTCAAAATGATGAAACAAACTATATAAAGCCTGTGTATTATCTGTGTTATTAAATGAGCTATCGTCTGTTAATACGAACGCAAGTTGTATGAATGCTACAAATACTAGCTAATATTAATGCATATCAATTCCACACGTGATTTTAATGCTTGCAAAGGTGGGCTACAGATTTGAGGTGATAAATTCCTGACATTTCCAAGAATCAGAACCAAATGTCCTGCTGGGATTAAAGAAATAATGATGGCAATTATTTCTGTCATCACTAACAATGGTCAAACAAAACAAATGTGCCAAGGAAAGCATTGTTAAAACAGTCTCTGCAATCTAATCATTCTTCAAGCAGAAAATCAAAGAATAGACCGAAACACAAGTGGGTGAAGCTTTTACCATTCAACCAATCAAGAGATGGAAACAGCAAAGCGATGTCCAAGAGGAATCCATAGAAATTCTGCCAGATCTATTTATGGTGATTCCTATAATGTGTTAGCCTAATCTAGAGAACTTGTAAATGAAATCATTATGGCCTACGTTTCCTTGATTGGATTGTGATTCTATGAATACTTAATACTCATATAATCAAATACCAAAGGATCTTAAAAATGCCAGAATAGCATCACAAATAAGAAAATGCTTGCTAATTTATCTCTTTTATATTATCATCATGTATGTGTGCTGATAGCAGGGAGACTTGTAACTCTCTTGTAATTGCAATTCCTCTAGACAGTATCCAGTGTCCATACAGAGCTAATGAACCTAAGATTTGTTTGGTTTGGTTTGTTTGGTTTTATGGCATATTAACCTTTGTAGGTTATTTAATGCCAAATCCATTTTTATGTAAATAATCTGTTCTATGGAAAACAGTTCAGTTTAGCATAAGTACACAGTTTAATGGTCAAAAACATTTCCATTTCAAACTATTCACGCAGATATATGTAATAATTCAGTTAAGTATAAATACAGTTTTAATGTCAAAAAACAGTTCTATTTGAAATAGTTCAGTTAAGCATAAGCACGCAGTTTAAGTGTAAGTACGGTTTAATTGTCAAAAACGTTTCTATTTCAAGCTATTCAGTTTAGTCAATTCATTTTAGCATAAGTATGCTGTTAGTTCTATTTAACCCATAGATAGGACCCTTATCAGGTGCTACCACTCCGGGCCAGAATGGACCTGGGAGCGATGGCAGTGAAGGGGTACTCCGCATTCCCCAAAGCTCCAGCATTGCTGGAACCTCACCATCAGATTGTTTATTGTCATTATCAGGACACTTGTTGGCGGTGGGGTCTTACCCCTCTGCAGAGAAGCAGTCAGTGTATTCTACAGCCCCAGCCGACTGGGCAACTAAGATTTGTTGATCAGCCAACACTGGTGTATCCATGTGTAGGAGTCCATAGGATAATGTTGTTTAAGAGTTTGTTGTCAGCAGTACCCAGCATGCTTTGCTCATCATATCTGGATGGTTTGTGAGATAAGAGGTTAGTGGCCATACGGCTGCTGTTTTAGTGGGTGCTGCTTCCAGAATTTGTTCAATGCAGCATGCTTGTACAATTTAGTTTTTTCTCCAGTTGTTTCATCAAAGTCCAAGGGGTGCAACCATACAATAGTACTCACATGGTTATACCTGAAGAATTCCTGTCTTATTTCATCAGTGAGATCATATTTCTTTAGAGTTGATAACCATCAATGACTTTCCTATGCATATACTGACATTACTTTCAGTAGATGAGATGTTACTACCAAGGTATGGGAACTGGTCTACTTATTTCAGAGGCTTGCCTTATCACCATCTTGTTGTCAATATTATTCGTGTATAAGATGCACTATTTTTCCAGACTTTTCGGTTCAATTATATACAAGAATTAAATATTAACTTATTTGAACACATGCATTATCATACTCTGTATAGTATGACTGAAAGTAAGTTCTATCTATGATCCAAACAGACTAATGTGTAACAAACACTTCTGTTTTATACAGCAACAGAGAAATAATAAAATAATCATTTTTGTATTAGACTATTTTTCTAGATTTTTCAGCTAAAAAGTTAGAGGTGCATATTATACATGAGAACTAAATATCTTTTTTTTGGAGGGGAGGGCCTTTTGCATCACCATATTTTGGATGGTATGACTGAAAGTAAATTCTATCTATGATCCAAACAGACTAATGTGTAACAAACACTTCTGTTTTATACTGTAACAGAGAAATAACTGCTTGAATATGTGTTTGTTTATAGTTTGTTTCTCCAATTTTGAATTTAATTTCATTGAAAGTCTGTAGCATTTTCAGTGAACAAGTCCTTACCTTTGTTCTAAATAATGTGTAAATTTTGTGTTTCAAAATATTATGTAAAATATAAAATTTCTTATTTTTAGTTGATACGAGATAAAAAAAGTTGAACAAATATTAAATTTAGTTGCTATGAAATTTGAAAAAAAAAAAAATAAAAATAAAAAAAAAAAAAAAAAAATATATATATATATATATATATATATATATATATATATATAGCAAAGCACATTATACACTAGAGATTTTTTTAATGAAGAATTTCTTAGCCAAAAGTTAGAGGTGTCTGTTATACATGGATATAAGTTACAGATGACTAATTTCAGTAATTACACCTTAAAAAACACAACCCTGATGGCTGGGACTGTAAAATACACTGACAGCACCTCTGCAGAGAGTTAAGACCCCACTAACAAGTGTCCTGGGTATGACACTAAACATCATCAGAGGGTGAGACTCTAGTTCTGGAGCTTTAAAGAATTTGGAGTACCCCTTCATAGCCATTACTCCCAGGTCCACTTTAATATGGAGTCTTAGTTCCTGTCTGGGTTCTATACAGGTGTCAAATATAACTATTTTATAATTTACTATATTGAAACTATTTAACTGTGTGCAAATAAAGTATTAATATTAAATTAGGAATACATGATAAATAGAAATACAAATGTTTTATAGCAAAATTTGAAGCCATTTAACTGTGTTCAAACAATAAATAGCGAGTGCCCGTGGTACAATGGTTATCGTCGTAGGAAATAGACATGATGACATGAGTTCAAATCTTGGACGAGACTGATTGCATTTCACATAGCACTAATACCCTTGGGAAAGGTATGAATCCAATTATTCTCCCTCCAGCTATGAGTAAATAGTAGGACAGACTAGGTTCTTCAACCTTGGTGTGGCAACTATTCTAGGAGAAGGAATACTCTGAATTCAAACCTGTTAAACTCTGCTTAAAAATTGACCTTGTGTCATATCCTGCCCAAGCGGAGGGGTTGGATAAATATGATATGATAAATAGCAGTACTTGAAGCCATTTAATTGTGAGCACACAAATAAGCTCTGACTTATTTAAAAATGTTACCCACAAACTATTTGCTTACAAACAATACATATATAAAATTGAAAAACTCAACCATGATTTGGCTATTATATATTTATTTTAACTGGCCACTCGATAAGAGAAACCAACCTTTTCAAATAGCCATCTCACAATGGAGAGAAAAGATATTCTTTTTAAATTTAAAAGAAATTTTTTCTCCAATGGATTCTTACTCATTTAAAAAAGGGTGGGGGGTAAAAAGACATGGGCTGGAAGCTGGTATCAAAACTGGATATAACATCCAGATTTGGTGTCATGAATCCTTATGTATCTAAAAAAACCAAGGAAAATGTAGTGATAAACACTATTACTAATATCAGACTGATCTTGTTTTGTTAAAAAAAAATTTTTATAGGTTTTATTTCCATTTAAAATTAAAATTTAGTCTTAACAGTTTGAGTTTTTCAATTACATGAATTTGCTTTGTATGAAATTTATATATTAATTATCATACACTGACCACTGCAGAAGATTTATAAGAATTATCTTATATATTCTCAAATAGAATCATTCCCAACTCATCTTTGGATATTATATATATAAGTAAGTAAAGTTGTTGGCGACTGTAGTCGAGGGCGACCAGAAGGCTCCCTTTTCAATAGCTACTACACCGAGGTGTAGGGGAGGGTGCTACTCCTTTCCGAGGATTGCTCCACTTTACCCTTGATATGTACCTTATACTGCTGAGTGTTAAGCAAGGAGGTATCAAGTACCATTTTTAAAGTCTTTGGTATGACACAACCTGGGATTGAACCTAGGTCTTCCGGATCACTGGCGAACACTCTACCCTCCTTGGCATTAAATAACTCAAGGGTTGATATGCCATAAAACAAACTTTAAAAATACAATTAAAAGCAAAGGAATTAAAAATATACAAAAGTAATGAAGTAGATTGATAAAAACATTTGCAGTGCTATCTTTTGTGTACCTTTATGTTTGGGAAATCTTAGAAGTGTCTTCAAAATTTACTCTGCTGGAAAAAAAATGTAGCATCTGTCATTGATGACTGCTATATTGGTGATAGCTAATCATTTTAATTTCTTACAACTGCTAGAGTTTTTGATAACTTATCTTTCTACACCCCAGCACCATTCACTTAAAAATGTCTCTGAAAGGGGAAAAAGAAGAACAATGTAGGGTAAGAGAATAAGTGGTGGGTGAAGAAGAATGTTTCATTTTGTTTCTTTTTAAAAGCATATCAATATTCATGGCTTATTTAATTGGCCCAGTGGGTAGAGTGTTCGCCAATGGTCGGGGAGACCTGGGTTCAATCCCCAGTTGCATCATACCAAAGACTTTAAAATGGTATTTGATACCTCCTTGCTTAACACTCAGCAATATAAGGTATGTATCAAGGGTAAAGAGGAGCAATCAAGGGAAAGGAGTAGCATCTTCCCCTCCCTCGACTATGGTTGACAACAATAGTAGTGATACTATTTAACCCATAGCTGGAAGGATAAGGAGGTTCATGCCTTTCTTAAGGGTAGTAGTCTGAAAGTGAATGTAATAGCGGGAGGGAGTTTGAACTCGCTTACTTTGAGGCCACAGTCTAGCACTTTCACCATTATGCTACAGGGACCCCCCCCACTAAGAAGGATGGAGAATCAAAAGAAGAGAAGAGATGAGAGAGAGAGAGAGAGTTGGGAGGTATGAAATGACAAGAAAGAAAGAGGTAGGGTGGGAGGAAAAGCTTGCCTAAGTGATAGCAAAAAAAAAAAACAAAAAAAACTGTTCTCCCATTGTCAACCTTGGCAAAAAAACAAATAATGTTAATTTAGAAAAGTGTTATATTCATATACAGATGCAAAAGTTCTCAGCACCATCTATTGCATGATGTAAGAGAAATCTTAGAAGTATCTTTGAACTTTGCTCTTTTACTCATTCAATCAAACAACTACAGTGTGCCGTTTATGAAGCTATAGGTAAAATTCAGAAGCACGGAAAATGAGTTCGACTTAAATTTAGGGAAGTGGACATTAGTGTTTGAAAACTTGTCTTTCTCTTGTTTAACTCAAAAAGTCATTTTTGAATAAAACAATGACTGATGAAAAATAGATTTATTCTAAGAAATCAAAATGAAAATTATGGTGAGATAAAGCACAGATGTCAATATGAAAAACCTAAAGGAAATCTATGGGAGAAAAAGTAGATTATTTTCTGTTTGGTGAGATTCAAAGGGAATGTGAGCAACTGGCATATTTCAATGACCCACTGGAAGAGATAATACCCTTTTTCTGGTTATGGAATTTAACTAGGAAATTTGCTACATAGTAACACATCTCTCCTCATGATGGGAAGATATTTAATTTGTTCTTTGTTGCACTGCTAGTAGCTGACTCACTGATTTTTAAAAAAAAATCCCCAACAACTGTGTGACTATTTCTCATAACTACTATGAGAATTCTCACAATTGACCATTTGTTGTCAGTCATGCAGTCAGGCTTCAGGTTCACTGGGGATGAGAAGTGGCTATGTTATTAAACAAAGTAGTTCATTTTAAAACATATCTAATGAGGCACTGCGGGAAAAATCCAGTTTTAGCCAATCAAGTTTATAAAAAATTACTTAAAGGAATCTTAGATTTTTTTGTGGTGTTAAGCTATGTGTATGACTGATAAGGCGGCATCAAGAAAATGGGCAGGAAGACATAAAATTAACTCATATATATTTGAACAACAAATCGTTTCAAGGAGGAACCTTGCTAAGTTGGTAAATTCAAGTGAAAAGTGATATCACAGAGATTGCACACATAAAAAAAGATGGATCAATCTTTTTTTTTTCATTAACTAAATGTAATAAATTTGACAAAAGACTCCAACCAGAGTGTTAATTGCCGACAGAGAGTCGCACTACTTTTTATGGACAAATAGCAATGACAGAGCAAGTACTTCTTGTTCCTTAAAAGTCAGGATCCAAATTTGCACTACTTTATTACCTTTGAAATTATTTGTTTTCAAAAGAAGGTATCCATGTTTACCAACCCCTCCACTCGGGCAGGATATGACACAAAGTCAATTTTTTTAAGCGGAGTTTAACAGGTTTGAATTTAGAGTTTTCCTTCTCCTAGACTAGTTGCCTTACCAAAGCTAAAGAAACAGTCTGCCCTAATATTTACCCATAGCTGCAGGGAGAATAATTAAGGGTATTAGTGCTATGGGAAATGCAATCAGCCTCGTCCAGAATTTGAACTCGTATCGCTGTGTCCATTTCCTATGACGATAACCATTACACCACGGGCACCTCCTTAAAAAGAAGGTATCAGATGTCTCAACTTTATAAGTTGAAATTCATTTAGTTTGATTTGGTTGGGTTGGGTTTTAAGACATAGCAACCATTGTAGGTTATTTAATGCCAAATCCTCTTTATACATATATTTCATATATATGATTTTGTAAACACATTTTGTTGATAACATTTTTAAATGAGTTTGTTCCCTATTTTGAACACAGTTTCAAATATTGCTATATAACAGTCAAAGTTTAACAGGAGTCATTTGTTTGCACAAATACATTGTTCTATTTGACCCATAGATAGGACCCTATCAGGTGCTACCGCTCTGGGTCAGAGTGGACCTGGGAGCAATGGCAATGAAGGGATACTTCACATTTCCCAAGTCTCTTAGCCCTGAAGTTCTCTCCATTCCATATACCGATTTGAAACTGTCAATCAGTAAATTCCTTCACACAAAATGGCAATAATGATGGGACATGAACATCCATAATAAACACTTCCAAATTCAGCCCACCTTGGGAGAATGGAGACCAGCTTTTAGAAAATCAAGAAGAGAACAAGTCTTTATATCCCAATTGCGCATTGGTCATACAAGGCTTACTCACTCTTTCATACTGAAATTGGAACCACAACCACAATGTTTGACCTGTCAGACAACTTGCACAGTTAAACGCATTCTTATAGAATGCAGAGCTTTCGCTGTCATCAGAAAGGAATTTTTTAAAGTGAATAGTCTAACTGAATTGTTCGAAAACATCAAAATAGATGACATTCTGTCCTTCTTGCGAGAGACAGGGTTGTATGAAAAAATAAGACGAATTAAAACTGGTTAATCATGTGCAAACAAATGAAATCCTGCCCATAGAAAATTTTACCCACTAAGTATTCGTTCAGAAATCTTTGGTTAGATGTATATACATACAGACAGAATTTGGCATTAAATAAACAATAAAGGTTGATACGCCATAAAACCCAAACAACCAACCAAATCTCCAAGGCTGGAACCTTGTCATTGGATGGTTTAATGTAATATCGAGGATGCTGGTTGGTGGTGACGGTGAGAGAGGTCTTACTCCTCTGCAGAGATACAGTTGGTGTATTCTACAGCCCCACCTGACTGGGCTGAAATTAATGTGGGGATATTCAGCAATTAAGGTAAATATGGGATTTAAATCTGTCAATCACCTGAAATCTATTATCTTACAAGCTTTATTTCTATGGGAGATTGATTGATTTTAATGGTATGTCAACTTGTCTAGGATTAGTTTATGCCCAGATTTTAGGAAACCAAGTTCTTCACATTTTCATGTAGGTGTTTAAGAGTCTTTTTGATACATTTATATATCAAGTATTTTTATCTAATACAAATAATTTGCCCAGAAAAGTTGATACAAGTTGTCATTGGGTTAATTAGTGTACTGCATAAACAATCATGTTAACATATGTCTAATGAAGGCATGAACTACTATCAATAGGTTATCGATCATACAGAAATCTGATTTACACTATAAAATAAAATAAAAGCTGTGGCTGTATAAATATTATGGTATGGATGCACCACATGGATGTTAACAAAACTCATAGGAAAAAAAAAAACAAGATGAATTACACAAGAATGCTATGAGCTATTTTTAAAAAATCCAGGATGCAACACCCCACAAAACAACAGCTGTATGGCCACTTGCCTCTCATCTCAAAAACTATCTGAGTAAGACGAGCAAGATACTGCTCAAGAGGCAAGGACAAACTCATAAGTAACATTCTTTCATGGACTCTTATACATGAACGTGATAGTGTTGGCTTACCAGCAAGAACTTATCTATATCAGTTTTGTGCAACCACAGGGTGTAATTATGAAGACCTGCCAGGAGGGATTGATGATAGGGATGGATGGAAAGAAAGAGTCAGGGAAATCTATGCTATCATCGTGACTTGATGATTACCAACCAAAGTGATGCTTCTCATTTTATGCAGGATTTTTTTTTTAACAAACTGTTAGATCATCGATGACTCAGCATTCTTACATTTGGTTCCCTGTGACTTTTCCTAAAGTTAAAATCACAGTTGAAATGCTGTGAATAAGATTAAGGGGAATTTTATTAGGCTGCTGATGGTGATCCCAAAAGAGTATTTTGAAGACTTTTGAAAAATGGAAGGGACTCTAGAATAAGTTACTACTTTAGGTATACAAGATAGATTTCATGGAATCCTCATCTGTCTAAAACCTTTGGAAAATATATACAATATCAGATAACCGCCTGCTACAAAAAAGTTGACAGCCAAAAAACTGAAGCATTTTTCATTATTATCAATCAGAAAAAAGCCTTTTACAGTATTGGACTAAGAAAACCACAACAATAATAAAAACAGTGAAAAAACCGAAGCCTTTTTTTATAATTGGCACAGATTTTAATGAAACTTCAATGGTTTTGACACACATAGGAAGTGATTATTTTCCTTGATTGTAGTTGTCAAAGTTCTCTTAATTGTAGCAAAAAAGTCATAGTTGTCTACAAAGAAAATTCTCATAGATTCATTTTTTTTTTAGAACATTACAACAACCTTTTCTTATAACTAAGGGAACTTTGACAATAAGTAAAAGTAAAGTTGGCGACTGCAGTCGAGGGTGACCCGAAAGCTCCCTTTTTGATAGCTACTACACCAAGGTGTAGGGGAGGACGCTACTCTTTTCCTTGGATTGCTCTACTTTACCCTTGATCCTTACCTTATAATGCTGAGTGTTGAGCAAGGTAGCATCAAGTACCATTTTTTTGTGTCTTTGGTATGACTTAACCTGGGATTGAACCCAGGTCTCCCGGGCCATTGGTGAACACTAACCATTAATTAAGGGAAATAATCACTTTCAATATATTAGACATAGGGAGTGATTATTTTCCTAGATTATGAATTTGGTTTAGTTAAATGGTATATCACCCTATATGGGTTATTTAATGCCAAAATCATCCGCGTAAAAGAACAGGGGTGATATTATTCAACTCAGAGTTGGGATGATAAAGAGGCTCGTACTTTTTCCAAAGGTATTTGTCTGAAAATAAACAGAATAGCATGGCTGGAGTTTGACCGCACTTAGTTTGAGGCCACAGTCCTGCATTACGCTATGGGGACTCCCCTTCTCAGCCATTGAAAGTTTCGTTAAAATTTGTGCCAATCATACAAAAGGGTCCAGTTTTTTCACAGGTTATTTTCTTTTTTTGCCTTTTTTTATAGTCCAATACTGTAAAAGGCTTTTTTTCTGATTGGCTACCGGTTTCTAAGCAATGTTGTGATTGTTATTGATTTTTTTGACGAGTATTTCTTTCATTGTAATTTCAATTGCTTTTTATTGCAAATCTCATACCATCAAGTCTATCATCCATTGTTAGCAATAAAGATCTGAAATAAAGAATAAACCCCTGGGGAGACTATTTCTAATCCGCACTGCTTACTCACAGCTATAGAATTATAGTTTGAAAGTTATAATAAAAAGCAACTGAAATAATTTATAATAATTTACAATGCTTCATCATCAAAGAAATAAAAAATGCCACAGTACATTTAAAATAGTGTCTTTGGCAAGAGAAAATAAAACCCTCTTTCTCTTTTATTATAAATCTAATGACTGACTGATTGCTTTAATGGCATGTCAACCTGTCTATAGTTATTTTATGCCAAGAGGTAAGGAACTTGTATTCATATTTACTTTTTTGTGCTGTTATTTAAGGTTTTTTGTACATGGTCCTATCAAATACAAATAATTTGCTAACAGATCTATTTGACCCATAGATAGGACCCTAATAGGTACTACCATTCCAGGTCAGAGTGGATATGGAAGTAATTGCAATGAAAAGGTACTACGGAACTTCAAAACTTGAGCCTCACCATTAGATGCAGTTTAGTGTCACACCCAAGACTTTTTGGATTGGGAAGGGGGTCTGACCCATCGGCAGGGCATATAGTCACTTATTCTAAACCCCACCAACAGTGTGTGTGTGTGTGTGTGTAAGAGAGAGAGAGATAACATTATTTTTATTGTCTCTCATATCAAAATATACCTTTAAAATTTTTTTTACTTCTAAGCACAAAATATGTGGTGAATTCAATAAGTTTCTAGACCTTTTTTTTGTACAGGCATTTAAAATTGTCGTAGAGTCTTGATAATTCAGTGTTATTGCTATACATCTTATGAGATGACTGACCAATTTTTATGATTTCAGCTTCAAATGAACAGCTACAGCAGCAATTGGAATACACCCTACTAAAGCCTGATTGTCACAGCTGGGAAATTTCAAAAATGTAATCTGGACGTGAGGACACTTTAGAAGAATGATATGCAATAAAATTGTGTTTTAAACTTGGAAAAAATACCACAGAAATGTATGGAATGCTTCAGACTGCTTTTAAACCATCTTGCATGAATCGAGCATCAGTTTTGGAGTGGCATAAGAGATTCAAGGAAGGCAGGGAGTCTGTAAGGGATGATGAGAGGTGTGGGAGGAGTAAGGAAGTCAATACACCACAGTTGATTGGCCAAAGGGTTAGGGTTATGGTTACTATGTTGAGGTTTTAAGGGAGTTCAGGAAGAGATTACTAGGGAAGAGGCCAGCACTTTTCAAATCGAGTCAGTGGCATTTCCACCAGGACAATGTACCAGTCCACAACTCCATTCTTGTCACAGACTATTTGACCAAGATGGGCATCAAGACAGTTCCTCAGCCTCCCCATAGTGCAGACCTTGTTCCCTGTGACTTTTGGTTATTTCCTAAGCTCAGAGGCTGTTGTTATGAGATAATTGAGGAGATGAAAGAAGCTGTGACGAAGGTCATTGACACGCTCACATAAGAGGACTTCTATGGGGCCTTGTAGAAGTTGTTTGAACGGTACAACAAGTGCATTGCAGCTTGAGGAGATTACTTTGAAGGGGACTAGTTTCATATGTGTACTATCAATAAAAGTGCCCATAAGAAAAAAGTCTGAAAACTTATTTAATGATCCTCGTATATTTAGTTTTAATTTGATTAAACTTGGTAAAGTGATAATTTTGTATTCAGTGATGTAATTTATTTAAATTCATACTTAATCATTGTTAACAAAAAACTTAATTGCATTAATCATATGATGATAAATCTTTTCTTTTTTTTTTTTTACTCCAGTCACAAAAAGAATAGTCTGTATTACATATCCCTCCCCACTGCTATGGGTAGAATGTGACGCAGTGCTAATTTTTGGGAGGAGTAAACCTAGTTAGATGTCAGTTTTTCTAGTGGCTTTAACAAGGCTAAAGAACCCCAACTGGCCAACTGTTTATCCATAGCTGGGAAGGAAAACAGATATATTCTCAAGGGAATTAACACAAAATCAAAGTTTCATCCAGGATTTGAACACCAGTGTTGGTTGATCAATAAGAAATTACATATTTATCAGTCCCATGCAGAAACTAGATAAAGTCTACAGAACCTGCCAGGAGTGATGGATGATTTGGTTTGGTTGGGTTTTATGGCATATCAACCCTGGTAGGTTATTTAATGCCAAATCCTCTTTATACAGATACATCAAATATATATATGATTTCTAAGCACATTTTGTAGATGACATTCATAAACTCGCCTGAGCTCTTTTTTGCACACAGTCAAATGGTTTTAAGTATTGCTATATATAACAGTCACAATTTAGCATCAGTCATTTGTTTGTACATATACCTTGTTCTATTTGACCCATAGACAGGAATCTATCAGGTGCTACCACTCCAGGTCAGGGTGGACCTAGGAGCAACAACAATAAACAGGTACTGTACATTCTCTAAATCTTCAAGGCTGCAGCCTCATCATTAGATGTCAGAGTAGCGGATGATAGCGATGGATGGCATGAGAGAGAGCACTCCCTAATATATTTGATAAATATGTATAAAGAGGATTTGGCATTAAATAACCTACAAAGTTGTCAATACAATTTGATGATGAGTATATGTAGATTCAAGTACTCCTATCTAATACTAATAATTTATACACAATTATATGGTTTCAAGTAACCATTACTATTTAAATATATAATTTGTTTGCACATAGTTATATAATTATGATCCTAACTAAACAATTACAGTTATAGGTAGTTATTCTTAATACACACTATTTATATACACGGATATTGTCTGTTAAATATTCCTATCAATTACTTTTCAACACAGTCATATGGTTTCAATTGCGCAGTCAACAGGGGCTGTAGAAAACACCCACTGCCCCTCTGCTGAGGTGTAAGACTCTCCCCCAACGAGTGTCCTAGATATGATACTAAACAATCTGATTGTGAGGTTCCAGTAATGCTGGAGCTTTGGGGAATGCAGAGTACACCTTCATTGCCATCACTCCCAGGTCCACTTAGACCCAGAGTGGTAGTGCACCTGATAGGGTCCTATTTATGGGTCAAATAGAACTAAACTGTGTACTTATGCTAAATTGAATTGTTTGAAATAGAACGTTTTTTGACATTTAACTGCGTGTTAACAAAAACTATACTTATACTAAACTGAATTGTTTCAATTAGAACTGTTTGACTAAACTGAATAGCTTAAAAAAAGAAATGTTTTTGATAATTAAACTGTGTACTTATGCTTAACTGAATTGTTTGAAATAGAACTGTTTATATGTATAAAAATGGATTTGGCATTAAATAACCTACAAAGGTTGATATGCCATAAAACCCAAACAAACCAAATCTAATATATTTAATAAATATGTATAAAGAGGATTTGGCATTAAATAACCTACAAAGGTTGATATGCCATAAAACCCAAACAAACAAACAAACATGGTTTCAAGTAACTAATAATAAGATTAACTATAATTTCAAGTGACTAGTCTTATTATAAATAATTTTCACTCAGTTACATGGTATCAAATATTCCTATCTAATACAAATAATTTTCCAACAGATCAATTTAACTCATAGATGGCACTCTAACAAATACTGCAACTCCAGGTCAGACTGAACCTGGGAGTAATGGCAATTAAGAGCCTCACCACCAGATGCAGTTTAGTATTACTGAGGTGAATTTAATTTTATTTGGGTTCCCTACATTTGTGGCCTTGTGCCATACACTCACTTGACCAAATAATTGAAGTAATAAGATTACTTACTATTAGAAGTGGACAACGTTGTATCCTTTATATTAAATGTTGAGTCATGACAAGAGATGGTCTCCTCAAGTCAAATAGGAATGCAGGAAATCATATAATTATGCAAAAATTATTAATATTAGATTAAAATAAGTCAACAAAGGAAAGAAGCAGAAGATACCCTGCATAAACTATGACGGACACGGACTACACCAATGACATAGCTCTTCTAGCAAATACACCCACCCAAGCTGAAACCCTGCTGCATAGCCTGGAATGAGCAGCTGCTGGCATTTGCAAACAAAACGGAATACATGTGCTTTAATGGTAGTTCTCTGAAACCAGTGGACAATTTCGCCTACCTTGGAAGCAGTGTCTCATTAACCGAGAAAGACATCAACATGTGACTAGCAAAGGCATGGACAGCTATTGATAGGCTATCGGTCATATGGAAGTCAGACTGGACCGATAAAATGAAATGCAGTTTTTTCTAAGCCGTGATCATGTTGATGCTACTTATATGGATGCAACACATGGACGCTAACTAAATGTATGGAGAAAAAACTTGATGGCAATTACACAAGAAGGCTGTGAGGTGTATTGAACGAGTCTTGGAGGCAACACCCTACAAAACAGCAGCTTTACGGCCACCTACCTCCCATCACAAAAACCATACAAGTTAGACGAACCAGACATGCAAGACACTGCTGGAGAAGTAAGGACAAACTCATAAGCGATATACTCCAGTTGAGCCCTGCACATGGATGAGCAAAGGTTGGACGACCTATATACGACAGTTCTGTGCTGATACAGGATATAGCCTTGAAGACCTCCTGAGAGTGATGGATGATAGAAATGGGTGGCAAGAGAGGGTCAGGGAGATCCATGCTGGCAGTGTGACATGAGGATGACACGACTACAAATGATTAATATCAGATAGAAGCTCTGAGGCGTGTGTTGTACCCCTTTCTTGCCATTACTCTCAGGTCCAATAACCTGTTAGGATCCTATCTAAGGGTCAAATAGATCAGTTTGAAAATTATTTGTATTTAATAGAAGTGCTTGAAACCTTATAATTTTTATAAATCATTATTAGTGGGTAGGAATAATTGAAACTATTTATGTGAAAATTATTTCTATTAGATAAGAATACTTCATACCATATAACAGAGTGAAAACAAATGATTATTATTGACAAATAAAAAAATGATTTCAATGAAATGTTAAAAACAAAGTTCTGGCTATAATAAAAAATTTACAAATAAATCAAATTCTGACATTAAATAGTCCTTAAGGGTTTGATATGTCATAAAATAAACCAAATCAACCAAACTTATAAACTCAGCATTCTATAGTTTATACATCTCTCTTGGTACCAGATTTATTTCTTTTTACATTAAAAACATCTTTTTATTTATATTCTTATTTAGATGAATTATAAAGATTGACAAAGTTTCAAGTATATAATAAGATTACTTACCTGTAAAAATGAACAACATGGTGCCTGATATCAAAATGTGTCATGACAAGAGATGGTCTCTCAAAACCAAACATGTTTGAATTGAATGAGATGTTTGTGTAAAGCCATCCTCCACCCAGCACGAAGATTTCTGGGATCCAGGCATCATATTACCTGTAAGACAGGAATGCAAGCATTATTAATGGTCAGAAGGTTTGCAATTGGCAAATTCTGTCTCATTGATTAGAATTGGCAAATCAGATTGTTTATGTAGTTGCATGACAAACATTCTGGTTTTGTTTGTTCAAAACAGAGAAAGCTTCTAAGCAAAAATAAAATCTAATTTTTCCATGGTTGGCTGTGTTTTATAGCCTATCAACCCTTGTGGATTATTTAATGTCAAACCCCATATATATATATATATATATATATATATATTGCCCAGTCAGCTGCTTCTCTGCAGAGGGTTAAGACCCCCCCCCCAACGAGTGTCCTAGATATCACACTAAACAATCTGATGGTGAGGTTCCAGTAATACTAAAGCTTTGGGGAATGTGGAGTGCCCCTTCATTGCCATCGCTCCCAGTTCCACTATGGCCTGGAGTGGTAGCACCTGATTGGGTCCTATCTATAGGTTAAATAGAACTAAACCATGGTTTCTTGAGTTTACTGTTTTTTGCATTTAAACTGTGTATTTATGCTAAACTGAATTGTTTAAAATAGAACTGTTTTGGCATCTAAACTGTGTACTTATGCTAAACTGAATTATCTGAAATAAAACTGTCTTGACATTAACTTTGTGTATTGCTCAGTTAGCTGGGACTGTAGAATACACCGACTACATCCCTTCATTGCCATTGCTCCCAGGTCCACTCTGGTCTGGAATGGTAGCACCTGATAGGGACCTATATATGGGTTAAATAGAACTAACTGCATACTTATGCTAAATTCAATTGTCTCAATTAGATCTGCTTGACTAAACTGAATAGCTTTAAATAGAAATATTTTTGACAAAATGTACTTACTTTTAAACTGTGTGCTTATGCTAAACTGAATTTTTTGAAATGGAACTTTTTTTGACATTGAAACTCTATTTACACTAAACTGAATTGTTTAATATAGAGCCGTTTTGACATTTAACTGTGTGTAAACAATATCTGTATTTATACTTCGCTGAATTAGAAGTGTTAGAATAAACTGAATAGCTTGAAATATAAATGTTTTTCGCAATTAAACTGTGTATTCATGCTAAACTGAATTGTTTGAAATAAAACTGATGATTTTATGTCAAATAACCTAGAAAGATTGATATGCCATAAAAACCAACCAACCATATATATATATATATATATATATATATATATATATCTTAAAGATTACTTTAACAAGGGGAATACTTTATATTTTTAATGAAATTTCTACTGATGTACCTATTGAAAAGTAGTAATCTGAAGGGCCCTTTAGTTTTTTTTTTTTTTTTCTTTTTTAGTCATTTCTTCAAAAAGAATCATTTCCCTTTTTAAAGTAATTATCGATATTTGTTATAGAAAAAATTTATATATATATATATTTCAAAATGAATAGGTCTACTAAGAGTGAACCTATTCATTTTGAAATATTTACTTTTTTCTCTTTGAACCAACAAAAAAAGTAAATTTTTTTTACATATAATTTGTAAGTGAATGATTTATAGGTAACATTTTAAAATGAGCCAGAGCTCATTTGTTTGCACATAGTTAAATGGTTTCAAGTACTTCTATTTCACACAAATAATTCTATTTGATAATAATAATAATTCCTTGTAAAAGGCTGAACATTTCTACAGGACCTTAACAGGTACTATCAGTCTGGGTCAGAGATGACCAGGAATAATGGCAATAGAGAGGTGCTTGACATTCCCAAAAGCAGTAGAACTGGAGCCTCACCATCATATGGTTTAGTGTCAAATCCAGGACACTCATTGAAGAGGGAGGGTCTTATCCCTTTGTAGAGGTGTAGTCAGTGTATTCTACTGACTCAGCCTAAAGGGCTGCAATTTTCTCTATCAATTTTGTTCATTTTGAATTCAAAGAACCTTTTATCAAGAATTTTTATAATCAACCCTTTTCTAAGAAAGGTCAAGTTGGGTATTAAGAAATTAGGTAACAAAAAAGGATAGAGTTTAAAAAAAAAAAAAGAAGAAAAAAAAAAAACAGACAATAGAGAGAGAATACAAAAATCATGTTTTACAAGAAAGAAATTCTATATTAGATAATTGAGATATTTCATTGCAATTTAGGATAGAGACGCAGACACAAGAAAATAGACAAAAATACTTTTTATACAAATTCTTTTACTTGCATTTATATGGTAGGTACAAAAATACTATTTTTTTTTAATTCATGTATAATATGATACTTTCTTTCTTATTCTTCTATAATACAAGCTATTTGAGAAAATTTGATATCATTTGAGACGTATGTGTTTAAGAAAAACTGATATCATTTTGTAATCTAATAACTTGACCAATTCTTGTTTAAATAATCACACATTTTAACATGTGTAGAAAAAACTAAAAATTCTATTTTTTTAAAAACTTTTTTAAGTTTACAAATACCATTCACAGCAAGAAAAAAAAGCAGGGGGAGGGTTGAACATTAAATATTGAATTTTGAGTTGCTTCTGCACAAGCTGTTAAAATTTGAGATCATTTGAACAAGATTTGGTCAAGTTAGAATTTGAAATTTTATCAGATTTTCTGAAATATCCTGTATACCCAAAATGGTATAAGATTCTTTTAATTTAGATTATAAAGAGCCAATTTTTATATGTATGTTATTGCAGCAAAACTACACATATGAAATAGTATCCAAATGCTCTAACTTAGAAAATAAGGCAACTTCCAATCCAATTTCTAACTTAATAGTGTGGGTCTGCATCTGGGCCCACTTCCATTATAATTTCTCAAGAGAGAATTTTTAAATGGTATGTGGTGCATTCAGTAAGTTTCCAGACTTTTTTGTACAGGTGTTTAAAATTGTTGTAGACTCCTGAAAATTCCCTATGTTATTGCTATACATCTAAATGAGATGACTGACCAATTTTTATGATTTCAGCTTCAAATGAACAGCTACAGCAGCAATTGGAATGCACCCTACTAAAGCCTGATTGTCACAGCTGGGAAATTTCAAAAATGCAATCTGGACGTGAGGACACTTTAGAAGAATGATATGCAATAAAATTCAGTTTTAAACTTGGACAAAATACCACGGAAATGTATGGAATGCTTCAGACTGCTTTTAAACCATCTTGCATGAATCGAGCATCAGTTTTGGAGTGGCATAAGAGATTCAAGGAAGGCAGGGAGGGATGATGAGAGGTGTGGAAGGAGTAAGGAAGTCAATACATCAGATTTGATTGGCCAAACGGTTAGGTTTACTATGTTGAGGTTTTAAGGGAGTTCAGGAAGAGATTACTAGGGAAGAGGCCAGTACTCTTCAAATTGGCTCAGTGGCATTTCCACCAGGACTGTGTACCAGTCCACAACTCCATCCTTATCTCAGACTATTTGGCCAAGATGGGCATCAAGACAGTTCCTCAGCCTCCCCATAGTCCAGACCTTGTTCCCTGTGACTTTTGGTTATTTCCTAAGCTCAGAGGCTGTTGTTATGAGATAATTAAGGAGATGAAAGAAGCTGTGACGAAGGTCATTGACATGCTCACACAAGAGGACTTCTATGGGGCCTTCCAGAAGTTGTTGGAACAGTACAACAAGTGCATTGCAGCCAGGGTAGATTACTTTGAAGGAGACTCGAGTTTCATGTGTGTACTATCAATTAAAGTGCCCATATGAAAAAAGTGTGGAAAACTTATTCAATGATCTTCATAAGTATAGATTATTTCATTTATTTCTTTTTCCATTTGCTATAAATTATAAAATAAATCCTATAAATCACATGTTACAGACATTAAACCAAATAACAACTGAAAGAATCCTTTAAGAAAATAATTTTGATTGCCAATATTCCCAGGTCCACTCTGACTCAGAGTGGTAGCAGGTATGGGTCAAGTACATCCGTTTGAACATTATACTATTAGATAGGAATTCTTAAAACCAAATAATTTTGTATAAATTATTTGTATTTGATAGAAATACTTGAAATAACTGCATGTAAGCAAATGATTCTCAAGAGCATTAGCATGAAGTGAATGTAAATAGCCTCATTCATGGTTTGAACTCAGGTTGTCAATTCTGTTTCCTAATATGATAGCTGTGATACTAAGAAAGCTCTCTTTAAACACACACACACACATTTGTAATATATATTAAAACACACATGCAAAGAATTGTACGCCTATAGGCATGCGAAGGCAGAGAGATAAGTAGGAAGATGTATTTAAAGACAAAAATGGTGGCTACCGATTTATAGCTGAGCTTAATATTTAAGTAGTGTTTTCTGCCTTCGTGTGACATTTGATCAGCTATTAAGAAAAGCATGTTATTCTTTCACAAGAGAATCCTCCCCCACCCTTGTTTTTCCACAATGTCTTAGTGGAAGTATCTATTAATGCAAGTTTGGTCATCAGACAAATGTTACTTCTATAAAAACTGGACATTTTGTGTTTATCTTGAGTCGTTCCATTTCTATTCATAACTATCCCAGTCTGTTTGTATCTATCTATTGTTTGTACCAAACTTATATATCCTTCAATCATTTGGCTGATTCAAAAGATGGATTTTACAAAACCTTATTTGCCTCAAAAGTTATAGGGTCATTGTAAATATCACAGATATGCCTGGAGATATATATATATATATATATATATAATCCAATATCTAAGAGAATTATATAAATTTTGATAATTAAAAAGCTTAGCTAATGGGTGGAGGAAGATTGTGTTGCACTATGTAGAGAGGTGCTGTCAGAGAAAAACAGCATTCTAAATCATTGGGGACCCATGTATATATGAGGGTCATTCGATGAAAAAAGTGAATTTGCTTCAGGAGTTGACTATAGGAAGCACTGTTTACAGAAGCGCCTTTTTTAAAAGAAATTGTTGTAATCAGGGGTCGCTTAACAGTCAGAAAGCTTGATCCCGGACCCTTTTTGCATATCACTATCCAGCACAAACATCTCTAGCTTAGAAATGTCTCCTAAATTGTCTCTTCCAATCAGCTGGATATATCGTCTCTCCCCAACTGCAACACTTAAGTTCGCTCCGAACACTGTGGCTGTCTGTCTTTTTTATAGGCTTAGACCTTTGCGCATGTCTTGTTGGTTTCGTGAGACCCTGAGTTCTTAAAACATGTTAGAGTGACCATTTTCGCTTTTGCGTGCCAGGCACACATGAGCACGTTTTTCTGGGGGTAAGTCTATTTCACCTTTACAGAAATCAGTAGTTGTGTTCTTTCATGTCTTGCAACACTGTCAGCATTACCTTCTTTATTGACTGCTGCACCCAGAACTTTTTCTTTACCAGAGATTCAGTGTATTTCTACTCCAGAGACTTTCTTTAAGACTCAGGCTCGGAGTAACAAACCCATGTAAAAAGCTTATTGGTACACACTGTTTTGACTAAAACATATTTCTTTGTACACATCAAACATTATTACAGAACACTGTTAAAGCTGGAAGAGTAGTCTATTGCATAATGGCTCAAGTACTCGACTTTGAGTCTGAATTCCAGTCTCACCATTATGTTCCAACTAATACCCTAGGGGAAAGGTATGAACACCCTTATTCGCCCAGCAATGGTTTTGAAAGTACCACTAGTGTTCGTCTACAGGGATGGATTTGGCATTAAATAACCCATGAAGGTTGATATGCCATTAAACAACAAAAAAAAAGAGCAGTCTGGAGAATTGTGTTTGATTCTCCACCATTTTGAATAGCCTCAAAACAAATATTTTTGGGAGATTGAAATAATTTTTGCAATAAACCAATTCCAAACAATGCAGAATTTACATTTATTGAAAAAAATTGGGTTCCCCCCCCCAAAAAAAATCCTCTTATTATTGAATGACACTTGTATTTATCTAACCCCTCCACCATAAATAGAATGCAACACAAAGTCAGTTTTTAAACATAATGACAATTTTAGTTTATATATATGTATGTATGTGTTCACCTATGTGTGTGTGCATGCATGTGCGTAAATGTGTGTGTAACAGATAAAAATTTCTGTAGTTCACTGTTGAATCACACAACTACATTAACTGAATTTACCATTATCTGCAGTGAATGGGTTATAAAGAATAAAATATTCCATTTTTCTAAACATTTATCTATTGTGTCAGATTTAAATAGAATCTTGATCACCTTAAAGTCAAACTACTTGTAAAATTTGGAGTTTGTTATACAAACTGATAAAGTATAAAAAAATTATTGATGAAAATCAATTTTTAGGAGCAAAAATTGAATGTATTTTGAATTGCTACTATATCAGCCACACAGTATTTAGTTACACTTATCTTGATATTTGAATTAATTTAAATAGTTTTTCATTAAACTTTAAGAAAGTCAATGATTTTATCAGAATGACATAGAATGAGAAATATTTTAATTACATGAAGGAAGGAGTGACTCTTTCCTCTCCAAACCTGTGGAATGGAACCTTATAACTGCATGCAATTTAATGTCATACACAAGATACCACTTATGGTCAGGGGTACCTCCTCCTATGTGGAGGGGCCAGTTGGCATATTCTTAATCAGGCACAATAGGGGAAAGAGGATTATTAAAGAAGAAATGAATAAAAGTCAGAAAGAAAAAAATGAAAAAAAGAAAAAATAAGGGAAATAGGATTATGATTATAAATGAAGGAGAAATGAAAAAAATTATTCAGCGTTTTCAGACTATTGTCTTCATTTTTGTAATTATATTCACAACATTTCGGCTGATGTTTCCTCCAGCCTTCAAGTGTTTCTTGTCGAACTCAGGAACCTACATGGAACTTCAAAACCACATCCTTTATTAAATCCACAGGGACGCTTGCTCCGATTCCATTAATTGTAACCAGGTACAAGTGTTAAGCATTCCTGTATTGTTACTTGCCTGCAATCAGGATTGAACCTGCAACCTACTTATTGTCACTTTTGCAGGTTCAATCCTGATTACAGGCAAGTAACAATACAGGAATACTTAACACTTGTACCTGGTTACAATTAATGGAATTAGAGCAATTGACCCCATATAGATTAAATAAAGGACATGGTTCGAAGTTCAGTGTAGGCTCCAAAGTTTGATAAGAAACACCTGAAGAAGGCCAGAGGACACATCAGCTGAAACATTGTGAATATAACAATAAAAATGATTACAATAGTCTGAAAACCCTGAATTATAAAAATTGTCAAGCTTTGTCTCAAAAATTCAGATAACTAAATGAATAAAAGACTGAAAGAAAAAAAAAAAGAAAAAAGAAGGGAGAGAGGATCATAATTATGAATGAAAGAGAAATTAAGGAAAAAACAGAAAGAAAAAATTAAAAAAAAAAAATAAGGGAAAGAGGATGATAAAAGAAATGAATAAACAACTGAAAGAAAAAATGAAATAAAATAAAAGAAAAGAGTTTACAGTCATAAAAGAAAAACTGAATAAAAAACCTCAAAGAAAATTATGAAAAGATAAAATAAACCTCAGACCAGCTTACTAACCCTTGATCTATGCCAAGTTTTGTTATTGATATTTACTAACTTCAGTGTAGCTTAATGTTAAACAGACAAGAAGTAAGAGTAGGAAGATTGTGTTGCACCTATCAGAATGTTTATGAATATGAAATAATGGCATAAATAATGCAATTCTTCTGTTGTTATGAAGGAGCAAGCAAAGCACCTAATCCTATGACCATTTCATGTCAGGTCTCTTTTGGCCACTCATACACCGTTTTTTATAATACATCATGTGGAATCTTTACGATTACTCTGACTTTAGCCTTTTATCTAATTTTACTTCCCCATAGAAAATTGATTTCTATGATTATCCTCAAAACAAATTGATCTAAACAACAAAGACAGCATTCTGGGACTGTTGCATAGCCGTATAATACATATACAACCATACACATATACATGCAGAAACAAAATCAACAATAATGACGAACGAACACACTTCTTTAGAAAAATATACTTCTCATACTTTATTAGAAATGGTTGCGAAAGGGTTATGTGTGAGAGGTGAGTTGGAGACTGAACAAACTGCAACATATTGACCCCCAGTTCCTTTGTCTTTAGCAGCACTTCTTTCTCGTTCTGCTGGGCAGCCCAATCGGAGGTCCTGAGGGCCCATAGCCCTCTGCTTGGTGCTGGTTCTCTCTACAGCATCTTATCTCCAACTAACTGACTCCAAACTAACTGAACCTGTCTGTCGCACCGGGTTATATAATTGTTTGTCGCCCACCTGCTTCTTGTGGGCTTCACATCTGCACCCAATTCAACCCATCCACAGTCAAGGTTATACCCTGATATCTTCGACCGGATGCACCTGTTCCTTGATCGATGGCTGGGTCGGAGGTCAATATATTACAGGGCCTCACTGGCTTCACTAAGGTTACTGTGGCTTGAAGGAGATCATTTTTTTTCCAATCAAAAATCTAACTTTCTAGATGTGTTCAAAAAGTATCAAGACTATGGCTATATTTACCAAGAAAGAAATAAACAATGAATTAAACATTAATCTTCTTTAAACTAGTGCCCAAGGCATTCAACAAACTTATTCCATTTTTTTTTTATTGAAGCTTCTTGTTTGATGTGATGTATACATGTTCAATGGTTGATATGGTAGTAGACTGACATCTGCACAAATTATCAGTGTTTAAGTCCAAGACAAAAGGATTTCTAATGATTTATAAATAGAGAAGATCTTCTCACTTGAAAAATCAACTGATTTATCGAATGAAATAAGAACAAAAAAAACCCCCCCAAAAACTGGAGTTTTGTATTTTGCCAAAAAAGTATCCTGAAAAATCCTTTTTCTGCATTGTCTGTTTGTTTGGGTTTTATAGTGTATCAACCTTTGTAGGTTATTTAATGCCAAATCAATTTTTATACAAATAAACAGTTCTATTTCAAACAATTCAGTTCTATTTGACCCATAGATAGGACCTTATCAGGTGCTACCAGAGTGGACCTGGGAGCAATGGCAATGAAGGGGTACTCCACATTCCCCCAAACTCCAGCATTACTGGAACCTCACCATTAGATTATTTAGGGTCATATCCAGGACTCTCATTTGGGGGGCTTTAACTCCTCTGCAGAGATGCAGTCGATATTTTGGGCAATATATATTCTTGATTGGCATATCTCAGACATTGTCTTCATCTGCGTTGCTATATTCACAACGTTTCAGCTGCCCTAATAACTGGTCTTCTTCAAATGTGATAGTCAGTAACCTTTAGGCAATTTGGAATCAAACTTTTTATTCAATATTCAATGTAGAAAGTTTCAGGTTACAGTGATCAAAACATTGAGAATATAACAAAAAGAATAGGAAAATAGTCTGGAACATATGAGTAGTATAAAAAAATAATTACTTGTTTCAGAAATTTAGACATATTATTGTCTGAAGTCATTGGAGTAATGGTCACTGTCATAAGAAATGGGCAGAGTGATCTGTGTTCAAATCCAGGACAAGTCTGCATTTCGCTTAGTACTAATACCCTTGCGAAAGGTATGAATCCAACTATTCTCCCCAGTTATGGCTAAATAGTAGGGCAGACTGGCTCTTTAACCAGGGTTAATTTTATGCCTAGAGGGAATCACATTTATTGTATGTTCATATTAACATATTTTGTGTAGTTTTTTTTCACATGGTTGAATACAAATAATTTTTAAACAGATCTCTTTGACCCATAGACAGGTACAAGAACCTAACAGGTACTATTACTCTGGACCAGAGTGGGCCAGGGAATAATACCAATGAAGAGGTTCTCCACACTCCCCAGAGCTCCAGAACTAGAGCCTCATTATCAGATGTTGTTTAATGTCATACCTATGACATGTTTTTGTTAGTCCAGTTGGCTGTGAATGTAGAATACACTGACTGCATCTCTGCAAAGAACCCTCCAACAAGTGTCCTGGATATGACACCAAACAATATAATGGTGAGGCTCCAGTAATGCTAGAGCTTTGGAGAATGTGGAGTACCTCTTTACTGCCATCACTCTCAGATCCACTCTGGCTCGGGGTTGAAGCACCTGATAAAGTCTCATCTGTTGGTTAAATAAAAAACTGATCACTTAAATGTGAGCAAACAAATGACATGCTAAATAGAACTGTTTGATTATTTAACTGTAGGTAAACAAATGACTGGTGTTTAATTGGATTGTTAATAATGCTTCACAATAACTTGAACCTTTTAACCGAGTGCAAAAGAATGAGTTTAGGCACATATAAAAACGTTATTCTCAAAATGTGTTTACAAATCTTATACATTTAAGATAGAGGTATAAGGGGGATTTGGCATTAAATAACCTAAAATGGTTGATACGCCATAAAACCCAACCAAACAAAACCAATCTTTTTTTTTGGGGGGGAGGTCTTACTCCTCTGTAGAGCATAGAGTCAGTATATTATAAGTCCTGCTGACGGGGGGGGGGGGATAAGATTTATCCTCATAGTTTTAGCCTTGTGTCATACAATGTTATGCTTAAGTATCATAATGAAAAAAAAAAAAAAAAAAAAAGATGTGATAAATTTTTTTATTTCTTTTGTTGGTTTTTTTGAGTGGATTCTGTGCATGTAATTCTCCCATCTTCCCTCACAAGTCACTCCTTTTTTTCTGATTAGTTTCCATATCATTTTTTTTCCCGTAAGATGCACAGAATTCTCCCATGCGTCTTTATGGAAAATGACATGGCTGATGCTATCCGAAATATAAGCCCACGCCTAACTGCATCTACTGACCTTCAATGAAGACTATGCAAATCAAAGTGACAGCAGTGTTCTTGGACAATTGGTTCTTTCAGACAGATTTTTAATAATAAATTCTGGAAAAGCAAAACAAAATTTGCTAAATAGAAATCCAAGAACTTTCTTGAAAAATTTGTAAACAAACTGTTCTGGCTTGGCATTTGTGAACAGAAACATCAGAAGTATCTAGAAATTTATTTTCAAATGTCTGTATTTAACCAACTTCTCAGCCATGAACAGGATGTGGCATGAAGTCAATTCTTATGAGGAGCACAGCTGGTTTGAATTCAGAGTTTTCCCTCTCATAGATTGATTGCCTATCCAAGGCTAAAGAACCCAGTTTGCACCTAATAATAGTCATGTAACAAATGTAGCATTGGATGGGTGAGATTTTTCAAAGGTAGTAAGGATTTCAATTTGGATGCTTGGCAAAATAACCAAAAAGAGATTTATTCATTATTTCTTTAGCCGTGGTATGTATTTATCCAACCCCTCCACTATGTATAAGTAGGATGTGATACAAGGTCAATTTTAAAGCAGAGTATAGCTGATTTGAATTCAGTATATTCTTTCTCCTAGACTGGTAGCCTTATTAGTGCCCAGTCTGCTTACAATTTACAAATAAGTGGTGCAGAAAAGAGAGCATGGGTATCAGCACAAAGTGAAATGTAAACAGCCTTGTACAGGGTATGAAATTAGGTCACCGATTCACTTGCTGGTGACAACAATGGTTATGCTAAACACACTTTATGTCTGTATTTGTATAGCAATAAATGTTTTGTGGGGTATATTTGCTTATATCATTGACTGATTGATTTAATGGCAAATCAACTAGTCTAGAGGTGTAGAAGTTAGGAAATTGCATTCACGATTTAATTCCTATTTATATTGTCATTTTAGTCTCTTAATAAAAGTTTGAACAGCAGAGACAGAAGACAAAATTGCACTCTGTGACTGCCAGTTTCACACCCATGGGACCATTAGACCAAGAGGCTCCCATATGGTGAGTATCCCTTTATATACTGTTGTGTGGGGTACGATGGAAAGGGTAATCTAGTTTATGAAATATTTTAGGCATGAAAACTAAATCCTACAAAGCCACCTGAAAAGTAATGATTGCAAAGACTAATCAAATTAAATGGCAACAAATTGAAAAATAAATGAATAAATAATGATAGGTCTGGAAAAGAGATTTAAAGGCATAAGAAGATTAGTAATAATAATGAACAAACAGGAAAACAACAGACAAAAATGGGAAGAAAAACAACTTAGTCCAGTTGGTTAGGGCTGCAGAATACACCAACTGCATCCCTGTAGAGGGGTAAGACTCCCCTTACGAGTGTTCTATGGCCCAGTAAGACTCCCCCAATGAGTGTCCTATGGCCCAGTCAGCTGGGGCTACAGAATACACTGACTGCATCTCAGCAGAGGGGTAAGACTCTCCCAATGAGTGTCCTATGGCCCAGTTGGCTGGGGCTACAGAATACACTGAATGCATCTCAGCAGAGGGGTAAGACTCCCCTAACGAGTGTCCTATGGCCCAGTAAGACTCCCCCAATGAGTGTCCTATGGCCCAGTTGGCTGGGGCTACAGAATACACTGACTGCATCTCAGCAGAGGGGTAAGACTCCCCCAATGAGTGTCCTGATATATAACACTAAACAATCTGATGGTGAGGCTCTGGGAATGCAGAGTACTCCTTTATTGCCATCACTCCCAGGTCTACTCTCATTCAGAGAGGTAGCACCTGATAGGGTCCTCAAATAGAACTGTTTGACATTTAAACTGTGTTACTTATGCTGAATAGAATTGTTTGATCATGTTACTGTGTGTAAACAAATGATTGATGTTTAATTAAATTGTTAGCATTAAGTAACAATACTTGAAAGCATAAAACTGTGTGCAAACAAATGATTTATAGTAAATACAATTATTTCTATTAGACAGAAATAAGTGAAGCCATTTAACTATGAAACAAATGAGCTAAGGCTCGTTTAAAAATGTTATCTATAAAATGTGTTTAGAAATCACATTTAATATACATGTATAAAAAAGATTTGGCATTTAACAACCTCCAGAGGTTGATATGCCATTAAGCCTAATAATACTTAAAAACAACTATATATGTTGTTGACTTTGTGTCTATGTAAGCTCAGGGAAATGGTTCTGAAATTAGCAGTTCAGAAATCTAGGAACACATTGGAATTTTGTATGCACATAGTCATTTTATACTTTCAATTAAAAATTACTAGGAAACGGGTAGCATGACTGATCTGGAAATTTTTAGAACATTCTAACGGTATTGTGCTGAGAAAAACTGTTCTACAATGCATTACTTTTTGCTATTATAAAAACAAACACATACAGAAATAAGATTATTATATAAATGGATTCCTAATGGCAATATCAGTTTAGCAATAGCAGATCAATTTATACATTCTATAATTCTTCCAAACTGTAGCTGTGTCAGTACTATTGTATGGTTGCACTATTTTAAGAAGAAAAAAGGTAGATGAGAACTACACAAGGTTGCTGTGTGTTGTTTTGAACAAATCCTGGAAGCAGCACCCTACAAAACAGCAGCTGTATGGTTACTTACCTCCCATCTAACAAACCATCAAGGTAAGATGAACAAAGACATGCTGAGCTCTTCTGGAGTAGTAAGGATAAACTCATAGGCAATATTCTCCTATGAACTCCGACACATAGACACACCAGAAGATGCTTAGGCTGTCGGGATTATCGTTAAAAATAAACCTGAAGACTGGAGTTCAAAACCTGGATGAGGCTTTTTGCATTTCATATAGTGCTAGCACCCTTGGGGAAAGTATGCATTCAATTATTTTCCCCCTGACAATGGGTAAAATAGTAGCCCAGACTGGGCTCTTTAACCTTGGTATAATAATCTGTCTAGGAGAAGGAAAAATGTTAAAAAATTTGACCTCATGTCGCAATCTGCTAGTGAGGGAGGGGTTGATAATATATACACCTGGACACTCCAGTTTTGGCTGAAGAACAAAAACTTACATTCATCTATGCAGACACTGGATGGTAGGTCATCTAGAGCAGCAACCAAGAGAGATGGTCAATAGAGAGAGAGAGAGAGAGTGAAGGAAATTTCTACTATTGACACACCTTGATAATAATAATAGATCTACTAATGACACAAGACTTCCATAATTATTCATTATTTATAATCCTTTCTTCAAAGGATACAATCAAGTCATAAACTGGAAATTATTTCAATATACCTGATTATTTTTCATAATCCATTTCCAATTGGATAAGATGGATATAAAAAGCCAACAGGTTGTTTGGATTGTGTCGTTTGTTTGTCTTCATCCAGATTGAAAGCCAGACAAACTCAAAAATGCCTAAAAAAAAAAAAATCAATTCCTAAATAATTAACTTTGAGGATAATCATCTTCACAGTTTAACAACACAAACAAACTGATGGGGAAGTGATGTTTTATCCCAAAGCATTAAAAATCAGTGCATTAGGAAAAACAATGATGGATGGAAACAAAAAGAGGTCCCAGGCATAAGAAATTCAGTACTAATAAAACACATACGCATTTACTAAACACCCCCCCTGTTCTTTTGGCAATGTTTAGAATATGCTGACTGATCCCCTGAAGAGAGGTAAGACTCCTCTCAACAAAGAAAGTGTTCTGAGTATGACATGAAAGTGCATCTAGCCCCATGATGGGGCATAGAATAAGCTGATTGTATCTTTGATAGGGGAGTAAGGCTTCCCCCAAAGAGAGTGTTCATGGCACTAAATTGCATCTGAGAAGATTAATTTTGACAATCTGATGAGTACAGAAAGTAATTCTTCATTGCCATTACTCCTAGGCCCACTCTGACCCAGAGTAGTAGTAGCTGTTAGGGCCTCATTTATCAATTAAATAGATCTGTTTGAAAATCATTCATATTCAATTAGACCATGTGCAAAAATATTCTCTTAAAAACAACTACACAAAAAATGTAAACATGAATGTACAATAAATGCAATTCCCAAACATCTAGGTATGAAATAACCCTAGATTTATTTACGTGCCATTAAAAATCAATCAATCGATAACTTCTATTATTTACACAATTTTGGCAAAAGGTGAACACAATGGTTATCATTGAGACCATGACTTTGGAGAGAAGTGTTCAAATCTTGGCTAAAACAAAAGAACAAATTCCTTATTTCCTGAAGAGTTTGAAGTCTGCAAAAATTCCCAGAACTCTTTTTGTAAACTAGAGAATGGATCGCTAGACAATTTCTCTCTTCCAATCCTCATTTTTGATCTCTTGGATTCCATTTGACAACTACATGGATCCACCTGATTTCTGTAAACCTTGCAATATGCCCAACCCAGCAGAATTTTCCATCCTTCAAGTTGTTTCACTTGTGGATTATTTTGATTTAGATGGATACATGCAGTGATATTTCCAGCATGGATCTTTCCATTGTCAAATGATTTGGGCCAATATGAAGAAGAAGGGCAAGATCAAAAATCGAATGGAAGTACATTGTGACCAGCGATGTGGAAAATATCAGTTAATTTGGCCAACAAATAAAAAAATAAGACAATGAATATGCACTTAAAAAACAGATTTTGCTCAAAACTTTGGCACACAATTAATGATCTCATTATTCCAGACTTTCTTCAGACTATCCACAATTTTCTTCTTTTTAACACATTTTCCCCATACATTCTTTCGCTGTATTGTAAGAAGTTAGGAGATAAAATAATTTTTTATCGTTGCATTCAGACCAGTGTCTGTTTTTGTTGTTTTTAAACCCAAAATTTTGATTGGCAGAACTTAGAATATGCTGACTGTATCCCCTAAAGAGCAGTGACCCCACCCCCACTAAAAAAATTATGTCCTGGTTATGACACAAAACAGCATGTGATGATCAAAATCCAGTTCTGGAAGTCTGGAGAATGTGGAGTACACCTTCATTGTTATTACTCCCAGGTCCACTCTGACCTGAATTGATAGTACATATTAGGGACACATCTATAAATTACATAGATCTGCTTGAAAATTATTAGTATTAGATAGGAATACTTGATACCATATAACTGTGTGTAAATTATTTGTATTATTAGTTATCTCAGATTATAATTGTTTACTAAGATTTATTATTAGTTAATTGAAACCATATAACTGTGTAAACAAATGACTATAATTAAATAGAAATAATTACTTGAAACCATATAATTATTTGTATTAGATAGGAATACTTGAAACTATACAACTGTATGTATATTATTTATGTTAGGTAGGAATACTTGATATCGTATAACTGCATACAAAAATCTCTTAAGAAACTACTATATAAATGTATATATAAACATGCAATAAATGCAATTCCCTAACCTCTATGCATGCAATAACTTGAGAAATGATTCATAGCATCATTATTAAATTATAAAAGTAT
>CAUZXS010002994.1:7500-10000 GCA_963585895.1 Sepioteuthis lessoniana | reverse complement strand
TTTTTTTTTTTTTTTTTTTTTTTAAATTAATTTTACATATAGACTTAAATTACAGATATTTCTAATTAGATTTAAATTTTAATTAATAATCTCACGTAAAGATGCAGTAATAGATATATTAAAACAAAAACAAATATTTAATTTACTTAAATATTTTAAAATTTCAAAAATTTCAAAATATCAGTTACATTTTTTATGCATAGTACATATATATTATATGCTTTTTCATAATTTTCTATCTAATAATCTATTATATTTATTCTCAAAATTAACTCTCATTCTCAAATAAATTTATGCTTTATAAAAAAAATTTTTTTACTTGTTTAATTATTTATAGTTTAAATTTGGCCCTATGTCTACACCTGGCTATTAGTTCATTTCTCTTATTTAGTAAAATTTTTGGCTCAGGAAAAAGCAAAATGTGGATCTTTTCTTCAAGACATAGATTGCACCTACTATCGAAAGATTTTGGGGTACTAGATCTTTTCAATATGGACCATTGAATGTCAGGGGTTAACCCTTTATTTTTTAATCCCCAATAATGTTTTGATAGAGCAGTTTGATTTTTTTGATGCTCATGGGAAAAGGAATATTTATGATTTCCGTACCTAATCTTGAAATTAGTAGAAGAAACGCCAATATAATATTTCTTATCACTTATGTCCTCTTTTGGATAAATAATAGCTTGATATACTACGTTATCTAAACTACACAAACCATTCATTGGACAATCACTTTGAGATTTACAATTACATTCTATTTTTTTACTATTAAAGTTATTATTATTTACTTGGTTACGAAATTTATTAATTAATTCATTATTATGGCTATTTATTATTTGAGAAATATTATTAGTGCAAGAATAACTTATTTTCAAGGTTTTCCTATTAAATATTTTATGCAATATATTATCTTGTTTAAAATGTTTATCTATCAGTCTCAAAAAATATTTACCTACATCTATATTGGCTAGTTTACAAAAAGGGGGGTTAAACCATATAATTTTCCTTTTTCTATTTTTTTGAATGTAATTATTATTTTCTTTAGTAAATTCAGTTGTTATATTTTGTTTTAAATACCTAAAATCCTCCTTAAAACCACTATTTTTAAGGGCTTCTATATATCTTTTACTACTCTCTTTGAAAATCTTTTCATTTGCAGATAGCTTACCTATTCTTAAATTTACTGCTTTTGGGATTTGCTTGATTATATTTTTAGGGTGATTTGAATTAACATTAATGTACGATGGGTTCTGATTGGGTTTTATAAAAGGTTTATAGGAATTATTAGATAGATCTAAAGTGACATCCAAGAAATTGGCTATTTTAATATTAGATGAGATTTCTATTTTAAATCCCAAAAACTTAAAGGCCCTTATAATCCTCTTTTGTATGCTAGAGCTAAGAGGGCCATTACTATTTGGGATATATAATAACCCATCATCTCCATAAAGACCTACTTGTTGAGGACTAATGATTCTAGTGAGTATATCTAATATATATAATCCTACAAGGTCTGCTATTTGGGAGGAATCATACCCCCCCATTGGAACGTCAAAGTTATCTAATCCATTTTTTACCCAAGTTGAATCGTTATTTTTTAAAGCAGTTTTCCTACAAGCTAATATTATTTCGTATTGTTCAATAGTTATATATATATATACATACACACACATGTATACATACATATATATATATATATATATATATATACACACACATGTAAACATACATATATATATATATATATACACACACATGTAAACATACATACATATATATATATATATATATATATACACACACACATGTAAACATACATATATATATATATATATATATATATATACACACACACATGTATACATACATACATATATATATATATATATATATATACACACACACATGTATACATACATACATATATATATATATATATATATATACACACACATGTATACATACATACATATATATATATATATATATATATATATATATAGACACACATGTATACATATATATATATATATATATACACACACACACACACATGTATACATACATATATATCATCATCATCATATCGTGCTGGCAGCACGGATATCCCTTACCCTCTCTCGCCACTCCTCCCTATCGTTCATCGCCCTAGGTAGGTCTTCAGGACAACAACATGTATCCTCACATAGCTGCTGAATGAACGTTCGAGCTGGTCGTCCTGCTTTTGTGCGGCCATGTGTGGGGATCCATAAGAGTACATCTCTTATGAGTTCATCTCTGCTTCTCCAGCAGTGTCCTGCATGTCTGGTTCGTCTAACTTGAATAGTTTTCGTGATATGGGGCAGGTGGCCGTACAGTTGGTGTCTTGTGGGGTGTTGCCGCCAGGACTTGCACGCAGCATTCTTGTGTAATTGCCATCTAGTTTCTTCTCCAGCCGTTTTGTTAGCGTCCATGTAGTGCATCCATATAGCAGTATTGATGTGACCGCTGCTTGGAAG
>CAUZXS010002993.1:177500-179782 GCA_963585895.1 Sepioteuthis lessoniana | reverse complement strand
CATATCGTGCTGGCAGCATGGATATCCCTGACCCTCTCTCGCCACACCTCCCTATCGTTCATCGCCCTAGGTAGGTCTTCAGGACAACAACCTGTATCTTCACATAGCTGCTGAATGTACGTTCGTGCTGGTCGTCCTGCTTTTGCGCGGCCGTGTGTGGGGATCCATAAGAGTACATCTCTTATGAGTTCATCTCTGCTTCTCCAGCAATGTCCTGCATGTCTGGTTCGCCTAACTTGAATAGTTTTCGTGATAGGGGGCAGGTGGCCGTACAGTTGGTGTCTTGTGGGGTGTTGCTGCCAGGACTTGTTCAGGATTGCACGCAGCATTCTTGTGTAATTGCCATCTAGTTTCTTCTCCAGCCGTTTTGTTAGCGTCCATGTAGTGCATCCATATAGCAGTATCGATGTGACCGCTGCCTGGAAGAAACTGCGTTTCATTTTATCGGTTAGGTCTGACTTCCATATAGTCGATAGCCTATTGATAGCTGTCCATGCTTTCGTTAACCTCGTTTCGATGTCCTTTTCGGTTGATTCGACGCTGCTTCCTAGGTACGTGAATTTGTCTACTAGTTTAAGAGGGGTTCCTTCTAGAGTGGAGATGTCCCCCGTTTGGTTATAGCACATATATTCCGTTTTGTGTGCATTAACATGGAGGCCTATGCTTGCTGCTGCTCGTTCCAGGCTATGCAGAAGTGTTTCGGCTTGGTCAGGTGTATTTGCCAGTTTCGCTATGTCATCGGCGTAGTCGGCGTCGGTAATTGTTGTTGCGGGGTATCTTCTGCTTCTTTTCTTCGTCAGTTCGAAGCCATTCTCTTTGATTTTGTCAATCGATGTTCTAAGTACGTAGTTTAGACAAATGATAAAGAGATACGGAGCCAGCGTGTCCCCTTGTAGTACTCCTGCTACAATGTCGAAGTATTCTGTGTCTCCATCTGGTGATCGTACTTTTACTTTAGTGTTTCTATAGAGAATCGTTATTGCCGCTACGGTTTCTTTAGGTATGCCGTACGCTAGTAGGATCTGTTCCATCTTTCCTCTGTGAATGGAGTCGAAAGCCTTGGTAAAGTCGACAAATATTAATGTCGCTTGTAGGTTCTTTGCCCGTACACCTTCAAGGATTCTGCGGATGATTAGTATTTTTGAGGTCGTAGATCTATTTCTTCGGAAGCCATTTTGGTTTTTTCTAAGTATGTTGTCGATTTTGGGTTCTATGCGGTTTCGTTGTAGGGCATTGTAGATTTTGGCAGCTATGGATGTAAGTGTTATGCCTCGGTAGTTTTTGGCTAATCCGAGGTCCCCCTTTTTAGGGAAGGGGAGTATGCATCCTTTGTCTATCTATCTATCGGATTTTGATTGTATACTGCGTTGCAGTGTCGGAGCAGTATGTCGTCGAATTGTCTGGTCTTCCATACTTCCGGGGAATTTCGTCCAGTCCTGCAGCTTTCCTATTTTTAATTTTTCTGAGAACCGAGTCGAGTTCTCCTTGTGTGAACGGTCCAAGTTTGATGTCTAATTGTTGGCTAATTATTCTGGTGATTGGTTGATGCGTTATTTTTGGTGGGTTTCCAAGTAAGTTTTCGAAGTGCTGTTTCCACAGTTTTATTCTTTCTTGTTGGTTTGCTGCTTTAAGTTTTGCTTTGGCTGTGTTCTTTCTTCTGCTCACTTCGTTTATTGTTTGCCAGGCAATTCTAGATTGTCTATCTTCCACCGAGTCTCTAATCTTATCTATCTGAATTTTAATGTATTCTGTCTGTTCCTTTATATATATGCCTGGGATATCCGTGCTGCCAGCACGATATGATGATGATGATGATATATGTATTTGTGTGTGTATGTGTGAGTATGTATATATATATATATATATATTTGTCATTGTATATTTGTATATACAGGACGGAATGATAGAATTGTTGTCCTTAAGAAAGCAACATTACAGCTTTATTTTAAAACTTTTATTGAAAAAATCAATTCAGGTAACTTGATTATATAGTAGAGCTGAAATCTATTCAATGTAGCTGCCTTCAGCCTCAATCACCGCCTTAATATGGATCTGTAACTGGGAGCATGCGTTTTCCACAAGCACCGGCGGGAGCTCAGCAAATACTCGGCAGATGGCAGCGATCAGGCTGGCTTTGGTATCGTGGCAGTTAATTTTGGTGATGTTCTTGACATATGACCAAACAAAGTGGGTTCAGGTCGGGGGAGGAGAGGTGCCAGTGAGAGAAGGGTACACAGTTGTAGCACTCTTTCTGAAGCCAAGCTGGGTCTCTGTGGACTTGT